>WNWK01003241.1:0-45000 GCA_009830355.1 Cherax destructor | reverse complement strand
TATATGTCGTGCCGATTAGGTAAAACTGGTCAATTAGCAATAACTCATTTAAAATTAAGTCTTTTCTAAAATTTTCTCTTATACGTTTACAGATATATTTTTTTCATTTACGTTAATGTAAGAATTTATCATTTTGTACCAAGAGAAACTTTGAAAACCTACCTAACCTTATTACAACACGCGCAATTTAATTTAGCCTAACCCAACTAAATATATTTTAAATACGTTAACATTAATTTAATAATAAACAAACACAATGAAATATATTTTTTTCGTTATGTTCAGAATGATTTTGGAGAAATTATTGCATACACAAATTTTCACTTGTCTTATATGGCAAGGTGAGCGTTGCTATTTAAGCCAAAATCGCAATTTTTACCTAATCGGCACGACATATATATATATATATATATATATATATATATATATACACATATACGTGGTGACTTTATTAGGTACACCTGATCACCTGCTTGTTCATGCAAATATGTAATGGGCCAATTATGCCTAAAAACATTGTCAAGAGGTTCATTTGTTGCTTTCTACCCTCCCTCCTACTCCCTCCTCTCTACCCTCCCAGCTACTTCCTCCTCTCTAACCTCCCTGCTACTTCCTTCATCTCTACCCTCCCTGCTACTCCCTCATCTCTACCCTCCCTGCTACTCTCTCCTCTCTACCCTCCCTTCTACTCCCTCCCCTCTACCCTCCCTTTTACTCCCTCCTCTCTACCCCTTTTTCCCTCTACCTTGTTACTCCCTTCTCTCTTTCCCACGTTGCTCTCTCCTCTCTTCTTAACACTCGTCATCCTGTTTAGTTAAAATTATTGTCATTATTATTAACCAATCACAAAAATGTATAATCTATATACATTTTTAAAGAACTTAAAGAATATATATATATATATATATATATATATATATATATATATATATATATATATATCACAAACACTGATCTCTGGCCGACGAAGACCATATATTAGTGTTTGTGAATATTTCGCCTGCTCTTGCGAATTCCTAGCATTGTAAAAATCTCTAGTTGTGTCGATGCATGCAGGGGATGAGATGAAAAGCTGTAAGCCACCTGCCTGAAAGCTGGCTGCCTTGGATCAACGTCTAGCGAAAGCTGTACGCCAAGGTATTGGACCAGTGTGGTACGGTCGGCAAAGCACTGCGTACCTTGTTGCAAGGTTCGTAGGTTCGAGACACCGTCGGCCAGAGATCAGTGTTATATATATATATATATATATATATATATATATATATATATATATATATATATATATTATTAACACATCGGCCGTCTCCCACCAAGGCAAGGTGGCCTGAAAAAGAAAAACTTTCATCATCATTCACTCCATCACTGTCTTGCCAGAGGCATGCTTACACTACAGTTATAAAACTGCAACATTAACACCCCTCCTTCAGAGTGCAGACACTGTACTTCCCATCTCCAGGAATCAAGTCTGGTCTGCCGGTTTCCCTGAATCTCTTCATAAATGTTACCTTGCTTACACTCCAACAGCAAGTCAAGTCCTAAAAACCACTTGTCTCCATTTGCTCTTATCTAACACGCTCACACATGCTTGCTAGAAGTCCAAGCCCCTCGCACACAAAACCTCCTTTACCCTCTCCCTCCAACCTTTCCTACGATGACCTCTACACCGCCTTCCCTCCACTACAGATTTATACACTCTCGAAGTCATTCTATTTTGTTCCACCCTCTCTATATATCCAAACCATCTCAATAACCCCTCCTCAGCCCTTTGGATAATAGTTTTGGTAATCCCACACCTCCTCCTAATCTAGAAACTACAGATTTTCTGCATTATGTTCACACCACACATTGCCCTCAGACATGACATAGTCACTGCCTCCAGCCTTCTCCATGTTGCAACATTCACCACCCATGCTTCACACCCATATAAGAGCGTCGGTATAACTATACTCTCATACATTCTCCTCTTTGCTTCCATAGACAAAGTTCTTTGTCTCCACAGACTCTTAAGTGCACAACTCACCCTTTTCCCCTCATCAGTTCTATGATTCACCTCATCACCTGACATGTCCACTCCTAAATATCTGAATACATTCACCTCCTCCATACTCTCTCCCTCCAATCTCATATCCAGTCTTTCGTCACCTTACTATTTCCTATATTCACTTTTAATTTCCTTCTTTTACGTACCCTACCAAACTCATCAACCAACCTCTGCAACTTCTCTTCAGAATCTCCCAAAAAGCACAGTGACATCAGCAAAGAGCAACTGGGACAAGTCCCACTTTGTGTTAGATTCTTCATCTTTTAACCCCACACCTCTTGCCAACACCCGAGCATTAACTTCTCTTACAACCCCATCTATAAATATATTGAACAACCACGGTGACATCACATCCTTGTTTAGGGGCCTACTTTTACTGGGAAATAATCTCCCTCTCGCATACATACTCTAACCTGAGCCACACTATTCTCGTAAAGACTCTTTACTGCTTTCAATAACCTACCTTCTATTCCATACATTTCCAACATCTGCCACATTTCCCCCTATCCACCCTATCATACGCCTTTTCCAAATCCATAAATGCCACAAAAATATCTTTATCCTTATCTAAATACTGTTCACCTATATGTTTCACTGCAAACACTTGGTCAACACAACCCCTACTCTTCCTAAAGCCTCCTTGTTCATCTGCTATCCTGCTCTTCGTCTTACTCTTAATTCTTTCAATAATAACTCTACCATACACTTTACACTCTCTTCTGTCCTTTTTGCCTTTATACAAAGGAACTATGCATGTTCTCTGTCAATCCCTAGGTACCTTACCCACTTCCATACATTTATTAAATAAAAACACTAACCACACCAAAATTATATCCCCACCTGCTTTTAACATTTCTATCTTTATCCCATCAATCCCAGCTGCTTTACCCCCTTTCATTCTACCCACTGCCCCACGAACTTCCCCCACACTCACAACTGGCTCTTCCACACTCCTACAAGATGTTATTCCTCCTTGCCCTACACACGAAATCAAAGCTTCGCTGTCTTCATCAACATTTAACAACTCCTCAAAATATTCTCTCCATCTTCCCGATACCTCTAACTCTCCATTTAATAACTCTCCTCTCCTATTTTTAACTGTCAAATCCATTTGTTCCCTAGGCTTCCTCAACTTATTAATCTCACTCCAAAACTTTTTTCAACAAAATTTGTTGATAACATCTCACCCACTCTCTCATTTGCTCTCTTTTTACATTGCTTCACCACTCTCTTAACCTCTCTTTTTCTCTCCCATATGCTAACTTTTTCTCTCTTACTACTCTCTTTACATCATCATTCCACCAATTACTCTTCTTCCCTCCCGCACCCACTTTCCTATAACCACAAACTTCCGCTGAACACTCTAACACTATATTCTTAAACCAACCCCATACATTTTCGACCCCACTTCCCATACTCTCACTAGCCCATCTGTCCTCTAACAGTTGTTTATATCTTACCCTAACTGCCTCCTCCTTTAGTTTATAAACCTTTACCTCTCTCTTACTTGCTGTTTCCATTCTTCTTGTATCCCATCTACCTTTTACTCTCACTGTAGCTACAACTAAAAAGTGATTCGATATATCTGTTGCCCCTCTATAAACATGTACATCCTCAAGTCTACTCAACAGTCTTTTATCTACCAATATGTAGTCCAACAAACTACTGTCATTACGCCCTATATCATATCTTGTATACTTATTTATCTTCTTTTTCTCAAAATATTTATTACCTATAACTAAACCCCTTTCTATACAAAGTTCAATGAAAGGGCACCCATTTTCATTTACACCTGGCACCCCAAACTTACCTACTACAGCCTCTCTACATGTTTCTCCTACTTTAGCATTTAGGTCCCCTACCATAATTACTCTCTCACTTGGTTCAAAAGTTCCCACACACGCGCTTAACATCTCTCAAAATCTCTCTCTTGCTCCTCTCCTCTACACTCCTCTCTTCTCCAGGTGCCAACAGACTTATTATGATCCACTTTTCACATCCGACCCTTATTTCAATCCACATAATCCTTGAATTTATACATTTATATTCCCTCTTCTCTTCCATAACTGATCCTTCAACATTATTGCTACCCCTTCCTTAGCTCTAACTCTCTCAGATACTCCTGACTTAATCCCATTTATTTCTCCCCTCTGAAACTCGCCTACCCCCTTCAGCTTTGTTTCGTTTAGAGCCAGGACATCCAACTTCTTTTCATTCATAACATTAGCAATCATCTCTTTCTTATCATCCGCACTACATCCACGCACATTCAAACATCCCAGTTTTATAAAAAAAATATTTTCCTTGTTTTTAATAGTTTGTACAGGAGAAGAGGTTACTAGCCCATTGCTCCCGGCATTTAGTCGCTTCTTACGACACGCATAGCTTACGGAGGAAAAATTCTGTTCCACTTTCCAATGGAGATAAGCAGAAATAAACAAGAACAAAAACTAGGAAGAAAACAGAAGAAAACCCAGAGGGGTTAGTATATATATGCTTGTACATGCATGTTTAGTGTGACCTAAGTGTAAGTAGAAGTAGCAAGACATACCTGCAACCTTGCATGTTTATGAGACAGAAAAAGACACCAGCAAACCTACCATCATGCAAAACAATTACAGGCTTCTGTTTCACACATATATATATATATATATATATATATATATATATATATATATATATATATATATATATATATATATATATATATATATATATATATATATATATACAGTAGGAGGGAGGGAGGGTATAGAGCAGGATGTAGCGCAGGGAGGGTAGAGAGGAGGGAGTATCAGGGAGGGTAGAGAGGAGGGAGTATCAGGGAGGGTAGAGAGGAGGGAGTAGCAAGAAGAATAAAGAGCAGGGAGGGTAGAGAGCAGGGAGTATCAGGGAGGGTAGAGAGCAGGGAGTATCAGGGAGGGTAGAGAG
Source organism: Cherax destructor (assembly GCA_009830355.1). Classification (NCBI taxonomy): domain Eukaryota; kingdom Metazoa; phylum Arthropoda; class Malacostraca; order Decapoda; family Parastacidae; genus Cherax; species Cherax destructor. The sequence continues at coordinate 40,028 of WNWK01003241.1, read as the reverse complement.
GAGGGAGTATCAGGGAGGGTAGAGAGCAGGGAAGAGCAGATAGAGACAGAGAGATACGAGGAAAGAGAGAATAATTATTAAGTAGAAATTAATAAAATGGTGAGAAAGTTGAGAGAGAGAGAGAGAGAAGAGAGCCAGTGCTTCAACTATGCTTCTATCTACAACTTTCTCTCCTCTTTCCCAAGACTTTCACAATATTCCACACACACTCTCACTTAATATATGTTTTTATCGATGGGATAACAAAAGCACAGCAGAAATTTTGAACTTTTTATAAATATTTTTTAATATCAAACAACCGAATGGATTTTTTGGATAACCCTACCCCCCACCCCCCAAAAAAAAATGTTATTGGAAGCATAAAGTCGCAGCTCTGAATGAAAACAAACCCGATCGAGGGGGTAAGGTAATTTACCGCTAGTTTTAAGCGCTTTTATGTTAGTTTTTAGCGCTTTTCAGGGCCTACTTAGAGTAACAAGCGAGCAGTTTGCGCTGAACTAGGAGAATTACCTCGCCAGATTACCTCCAAAAACATTTTAGCATTTTTCAGCGATTTTGGGAAATTTATCCGCGAGGATTATGTGACGTTGAGCGGCGCTGTTGTATTCGTGCCGCTTTTACCCTCGTGTCCGCAGAGCCAGTGTTGGTCAGCCTTGTTCACTCAACATCATCATCATTCTCTCTCTCACTCTCTCTCACTCTCTCACTCTCTTTTTCTCTTTCTCTCTCTCACTCTCTCACTCTCTTTTTCTCTTTCTCTCTCTTTCTCTCTCTCTCTCTCTCTCTCTCTCTCTCTCTCTCTCTCTCTCTCTCTCTCTCTCTCTCTCTCTCTCTCTCTCTCTCTCTCTCTCTCTCTCTCTCTCTCTCTCTCTCTCTCTCTCTCTCTCTCTCTCTCTCTCTCTCTCTCTCTCTCTCTCTCTCTCTCTCTATGTCGTACATTATATTTTACTACTGCACTTTTTATAATACAAAATAATACTGCTAATTATTATTATTAATACTGGAGGCAGTAGCAACAGTAGTAGTACTATTAATAATAGTAGTAGTATTAGTAGTAATCTTAGTAGTAGTAGTAGCAGTATTAATAATAGTAGTATTAGTATTAATAGTAGTAGTAGTAGTAGTAATAATAGTAGTAGTAATAGTAACAATAACAATAAAAAATATCACAGTGATCGCTGATTTACGTGACACTTTTCGTAACGTTTCTTTATGCCAATAGAAAATCTACACGAACAATACCACGAATTGGAATCGTATTTCATGCTCGTTAGGGAAAAAAAATCGTATATACATTATAGGGAGGAAAAAAAAATATACACATTCTCTGTAAATAGCGCGCATCGGCAACTCCATCAGCTGACTATCTAAACAAAAGAATTCCCGGGAAATTACAGGTTAAACTTGGCGTCTATTTCTTTCACACATTATTCCATTGTTTGTCTTGGGTGTAATGAACTATTACTAATTAACATTGATCACATTATTTACCAAGAACACAGACGGTAATGTGTTTGGATAACTTGTGTAATTCGTGTCTTCGATTTTGTTATATAAATGAGTCAGAAATTGACGCTTTGATTTGCCACACGAAGCAATAAATGTTTATAGCAATAATTTGGTCAAACTTGAATTATTTAACCAAGAATAGAAGATCGGCGAGTCAGTATTTACATTCTGGTTGCGTGAGAATTTATTTTTAATTGGATTTTCCTGATAAACTAAGTTTTTAAAACCCTCATCATCAGAGGTGTAAATAATATTGTTTTAGGAAGAAATAAGTCACTAAATCTTCATTGAAAAAAAAAATCACAAATAACCCCCATTTAGAAAGGCAACTTTAGACGGAATTTCCTCCCACTATAACTAATACTAGTAGTACTGTACTTCCTTCTTTTCCCTCCCACTTCACCACCTTCCTACTGCACTTCTCTGTTATTTTCTCGCTCATTTGTGACTTGATAATAATCCCGGATGAGCCAAAACGTCATTCAAAGTTCTCTCTCTAATTGAGGTTTATTTGTCAATGGTTTCAACTTTTACTGTAAAAATATGACAAAATGTATAAATGAAAAGCGAGTGTATGTTTATGTGTGTGTTTACTTACCAATATTACTGACTTATATGTGATTGTAGGAGTCGATTTACAGCTCCTGTCCCGCCACTTCGCTGGCCACTACTAGATCCACTCTTTCCTGACTTCAAGAGCCTTATCGTGTGGGTGTGGGGGGGAGGGGGGTCAAGAAGAGTGTGTGTGTGTGTGTTAGTGGGGGTCAAGAAGAGTGTGTGTGTGTTAGTGGGGGTCAAGAAGGGTGTATGTGTGTTTGCGGGATGGGAGGTCAAGAAGTGTGTATGTGTGTGCGTTCTTGCGTGTGCTCACTTACACACACATTACAAACGATCAAACATTCTTAAAAACATGCATGGCCAGATTTTCTCTATTGATTCCGTAACATCAACACGGGCGTCCTTCACAACATCAACACCGGCGCCCTTCACATAAACACGGGCGCCCTTCACATCATCAACACGGGCGCCCTTCACAACATCAACACCGGCGCCCTTCACAACATCAACACGGGCGCCCTTCACAAATCAACACAGGCGTCCTTCACAACATCAACACGGGAGCCCTTCACAACATTAACACGGGCGCCCTTCACAACATCAACACAGGCGCCCTTCACAACATCAACACGGGCGTCCTTCACAACATCAACACGGGCGCCCTTCACAACATCAGTACGGGCGCCCTTCACAACATCAACACAGGCGTCTTTCACAACATCAACACGGGCGCCCTTCACAACATCAACACGGGCTCCCTTCACAACATCAGTACGGGCGCCCTTCACAACATCAACACGGGCGCCCTTCACAACATCAACACGGGCGCCCTTCACAACATCAATAAACACTGGACTCCTGAACAACAGACGGAGTTCACTGAGAAGCAGAATAAACAAACACCGTGTAAATAGCATTTTCGAAGGACAATATCGTAACCCTCCAGCTGGTGCTTGTTGACACGACATGTTGTCTATGTTGACACGACATGTTGTCTATGTTGATGACACTGAATTTAAGGAAGAGAAAGAGAAGACTGATGACTTCTACGGGCTATATACATCCAAAGTTGTTCACGCAACTCTGCCATTTCTCAAGACAATGATTCCTCCTGGCACCAACCTCTGGCACTCAGTGCCCCCCCTCCCCGTCATACACCAGGGCACCAGTGTCCCTATCGTTAACTAAGGCCTCAGAACCGCAGTGCCTCTAACATTAACCAGAGCCGCAGCGCCGCCATCATTAACCAGAGCTGCAGCGCCGCCATCATTAACCAGAGCTGCAGTGCCGCCATCATTAACCAGAGCTGCAGCGCCGCCATCATTAACCAAAGCCGCAGCGCCGCCATCATTAACCAGGGCCGCAGCGCCGCCATCATAAAACAGAGCCGCAGCGCCGCCATCATTAACCAGGGCCGCAGAGCCGCCATCATTAACCAAAGCCGCAGTGCTGCTATTCGTCAAATACCTCAACTCATTCACACACACGGTGTTGATTAGTTGTGTGTCTTCCACACCTACCCGGGTCATTTGCCCGGTCCAGCACGGTCCTGGGAATTGGATCACTGGCGCCATTGGGGTGCGACGTGGTCCAACTTAATGGTCTGTGGTCCAGGTGCCCGATGCTCTGCGGTTCAGTCTTCTAATGGCCCGCGGTCCACCACTCTGATGGTCCGGGTTTTTTCTTTCCTCGGGTAATAAAACATTTAATTTCATTTAATTGTTTGCACGTTCTCACCAGAATTGTGGTGAGTGCTAGTAGGTGGTGGTGGTGGTTGGGTGATGGGTGGTGGGGGTTGGGGTGGGGTGGGAGGTGGGTATGTGACAGGAGGGTGATGATGGTGGTGGTGGATGGCAGGAGGGCGATGGTGGTGGTGGATGACAGGAGGGCGATGGTGGTGGTGGATGACAGAAGGGCGATGGTGGTGGTGGGCGGATGACAGGAGGGCGATGGACAAGGATGTTGATATAGTGCTCTCACACTGCGCTCGTGGCTTCACCACTTTTCACTGAGCATTTTACACTTCCTCTCATCTCTCACTCTAGTATGTTGTTATGGTAGAGTGCAGATTTGGGACCAGGCACTCCTGTATCTTCCATGTGTACATTATGGCACATCTCTCCCCTTCTCTGCAGAGTGCAATCCCAGCTCTGCAGAGTGCAATCCCAGCTCTGCAGAGTGCAATCCCAGCTCTGCAGAGTGCAATCCCAGCTCTTTGTAGCATTTCGAGTAGTTTAAATATTTTATTGGTTCTATGCCTTCAATGGAGCTGTCAACAATGAGCAGTACTCTATGAGAGAGAGAGAGAGAGAGAGAGAGAGAGAGAGAGAGAGAGAGAGAGAGAGAGAGAGAGAGCACAAGTGATTTGAACAGTGTTACAATTGACATTATTTCTCTTGTTTTGAAAGACCTCATGATCGAGCCGACATTTCCCTAGCTGTTGGAGCATGTAAAATTATTATTACATTCATAAGATGAAACGCCAAACCCATAGGAGTCATACAGCATTTGGGGCGGGGTTCTCAACCTGGGGGGAATTCACCCATGGGGAAATTTTAGGGTTTCAGGGGGTGAAGACCAAGTGCTTCCAGAATTAAAAAATGGCAGCATTTGACAGCACTGGACAATGAACTCAGCCGCTGTTTTCCTGAGCTCAGTGACGAGGAGTTGGATTTAATGCGAAATCCATTTAAATTATCAGTTGTAAAAGTTCCTGATGATTGTCAAGATGAATGTCTGGAGCTGAAGACTGACTCGGGAGCAACAGAAATGTGCGATGAGAAATCAATCCCAGAATTTTGGCCCTTGAACTGCGACTCCCACCCAGAAGTGGCAGAAGGAGCTATCAACGCATTGCCTCCATTTGTGCCGACATGTCTTTGTGAGTCAGGCTTTTCAACTCTGTTATAAATGAAAACGAAGCAAGGAAGTAGAGAGGAGGTGGATAAATAAGCTGCGTTGTGCAAGTACTTCTCCGTGTGTCCAAGAACTGGCGAAGCAAAAATAATCACAAGTTTCTCATTGATTGTAATCTTCAACAGAATCAAATTAATTACAATTACCCTGGCCTTCTACTTTTTGTTTACTGAAGTTTGCTTCAGTAACTTTAGTCTCTTAAGTAATTACTTAGAAATATAAAAAAAACAAATACTTTTATTCGGGTTTTAGCATCCATCAACATTTCCTACTGATATTAAATTTGTAAAACTCATAATAAAAGTAATTCAAGTAAATGTATATGCACTAATGTAGGAAAAAAATCGATATTATGTGGATATTATAGGAAAAGGGAGATTCTGACACATGGTGAAAAGGGTGAACGGGGAAAACGAGGTTGAGAACCAGTGGTATAGGGGAACGGGAGGCACTGAAGGCTCGATTCAAGGAATTGCAGGAGAGATACAATTAGATCAAGAGCCCCTCACCAGCATCAGGGAACCTCCCTTGAGGGAATTTGTCTTAAAAAGAAAGGTCACCTGATATTTTTAATACCAGGGGTGTTTTATATGCACTTTACGTTCTATGGGGTGACCATCCTGTGTTTCGTATATCGATCCCCATTTTGAGTTCAGTATTTTTATACCCGATCAACTGGCAGTTTTGTCCTCTAATAAATATGTTATTTTCCTCCGCCCACTGCAACACTGTATATCCTGTTGCAGTTTATCCATGTCCTCTACAGTTTTTTTGTCGTCAGCAAAGTATGACACAAAGCTGTGATTTGTTTTTAATAAATGTTTGTTATGAAATGATAAATAGGAGTGGCGCCAGGACCCTCCCTAGGGATACTTAGTTGTTTACATTGCTAAACTTGACTAATACTTTTGTTGACTAATACTTTTGTTGACTAATACTTTTGTTGACTAATACTTTTTGTTGACTAATGCTTTTTGTTGACTAATGCTTTTTGTTGACTAATACTTTTGTTGATTAATACTTTTGTTGACTAATACTTTTTGTTGACTTACACTTTTGTTGACTAATGCTTTTGTTGGCTAATACTTTTGTTGACTAATACTTTTGTACATAAATAGTATACTATACCGACAAGATGAAGCCTTAGACACATAAGCAACATCTGAGTATCTTTACTGTAGACGTTTCGCCCTCCAGTGACTTTATCAATACAAGGACATAATGTGAAGAATTATATACAAAAGATGAGGTAATCAGTCCCTCAGTCTTGGAGTTGGTGAAGATCACCGTAGTCTTGAAGGAACTTCAAGACAACGGTGCTCTTCACCGTAGAAATGTTTTTTTTTGTGTGTGTGTTTATTGCTGACGAACATCAGGAAGAGGGTGGTGGGTGGGTGTTTCTGAAGTATTCATCACTTATAAGCAGTCAGTGATGATCACTAACAGGCTGTCAGTGATGATAACTGGCAGGGTGTCAGTGGTGACCACCGGGACAGGTAGTGGGCAGTGGCGATAACTGTTGATCACAAATAATTACACGTTTACATTCGCATATGTATATGTAAGTATATATGTGCTTCCTTGTACATATCGCTATATTAGTAACAACGTCTTGTACAGCTCAGTACAATCATCTGTTACATACAAGAGACATACTAAGATTCAACCGTTATCACACAGTCACTTTCACTTTCTTCCTTTTAGTCTCCACATCGATGTTTCCTCCGTTCAGGTTCCACCAGGCAGCCTCTCTTATCATCCACCTTTTCCCTGTCGATCTCCCTATCCATCTCTCACGAGTTCATAAATCCTTCCTTCTTACCTCTACTCCATGTACACTATTCCATTCCTCCCCCCCCCTACCTCCGCCGCCACAACAACTTCCAAAACACTCCCAAAACTTTCGCATCGCATCGTCCAGTTTCCATTATTTATCAATCATCCTTTTCATTCTTGCATAAACTACCATTAAAATTATGCTAAGATGTCTTCCTCTTGCTCCCTGTCAGATCGCCTCCCTTACACTCGTCGCCTCGGCCACATGCCTGAGTTACCCCGAGACGCGACGTCGTAGCGGGTGATGCGACATAACATACGGGAAATCAGGCATTGAGTAGTCTCCCCTCCCCCTCCACCTTTAATGTTGAGAGGGGCGCCGCGGAAGAAAATGGGAGTTCAGTGATCATCCATCACATGCTTTTGTCGCGAGGAAGGCAGCCAGGTGGTGTTTGGGAGGAGAGGGAGGTGGGGAAGAGGGCAATGAAGAATAAGAGAGGAAGTGTAGAAGGGGGGGGGGTCAGGAGGAGAAAGCGGAAGAGAAGAGCCACAACAAAACACACAATACAAATAACCCGCACATAGAAGAGATGTAGGGGAGAGGGTTAAGATGGGAAAGGGTGAGGAAGAGAGGCAAGGATGGATAAGAGTGGAAGGTGAAGTGGAGGAGGCTAAGAGGGAAAGGTGTAGGGAAGGGGGACAAGAAGGGCAGGGGGATAAAAAATGGAAGGGGGACAAGAGGGAAAGAGAGGGGGAGGAAGAGGAGGTGGAGGTGATGGAGCAAGGAGCCAGGAGGATAAAAAGGATGGAAGGAAGATGAAAGAGAGGTAACTAGAAAGACGGGTTGAGAGTCCATTTTTCACTTATATTCTGTGGCCAAGTTCTGATAGTTTCCCTCTGTGAATATTCTTAGGAAGGATCTTTTTTTACACCTATCCTCACCTCTCCTCTCACTCTTATCCCACCCGTCTCTGTCTGTCTGTCTGTCTGTCTTCTCTCTCTCTCTCTCTTTCCTACCTTCATTTACAAGCCAAGAGCTGTCACCTACCTCAGCTCATTGGAAAGTTTTTTTTTATTTTAATGAGACATACAAATAAGGAAGAGGATAAAGTTGGAGCCATCTATGGGTCAGCAGTTTCATCGATGTCATTATGCTGCATGGACATGTTCCAGACTCGGGACATTTTAGGAATGAATGTTCTCAGATGAAGTGGTGGTCTTCAGAACGGTAGTTGCTGTCTGCTGCCCGTCTTGTGGTGCAGAAGCTCACTTCTCGCTGTCCGCGAAGTTGAGCAAAGTGTGGTACCTCGACACTGACCTTGTATATAACAGTAAGATCACCCACATAGATCCGGTATTGAAGGATTTGCCGAAATGACAGATCTATCCAGGCTGGGTCCAGACAGGAGATGAGTCATAGATGAGACGGGGGCAGGTAAGCAAGTGGACCATAATCAGGTGTGAGCGCACTTGTGCCTAGTACAGAGTTCTGCAGCCTCTACTATCGAGCAGATGCGTTTAAGTGTTGTAGGCTTCCTGGTAGTCTTGTCTGCGAGATTTACTACGTGATTCACCATAGTCAGTTTGGAGTCAAATTTGACCCCAAGGATATGAACCTCATCCCCGGGTTCCAACACCCTCATATTCTGTCCCACCATTGCTCCACCTTCATGGTGCCTAGAGACCATCATTATCTGTTTTCTCAGAAGAGAATGTAACCTGCCATCGTTTTCCCCAGGCTAATATAGCTGTAAGCTGGTGGTTGATGTAATTGAGAGAAGCTGGCATTCCTTCCTTGCATAAGTAAATGTCAGAAGACAGTCATCTGCATCTACATGAGATTCTCATTCTCTCTTTCTCTCTCTCTCTCTCTGTCTCTCTCTCTCTCTCTCTCTCTCTCTCTCTCTCTCTCTCTCTCTCTCTCTCTCTCTCTCTCTCTCTCTCTCTCTCTCTCTCTCTCTCTCACTTTCTCTTCACTTATTTTCTCCCTGCTCTATAACCCTCCACTACACCCCTTCCCCTCCCTCTGACCTCTTCTTTTTCCTTTCTCACTGCCCCCTCTCTCCCCAGTTCTCTCGCTCCCTCCCCTCGACTCCCATTCAGGGAGAGAGGGTGAAAGAAATGTGATATGTAAATTGAAAACAGAGATTCTGTTAACAGCGATCATTTACAAGATGTTTAGTCACCATTATCTCTGGCGACACGGTGTCGCCAGAGACGTGGCTTTAAAACACAACACACGGGGTTATTGACTACTTTTACTACGATGATCACTCAACACTGGCTTTCACTACCGTCACATTTACAATGAAGCTACAGTGTTACACCGTCACATTTACAATGAAGCTACAGTGTTACACCGTCACAGTTACAATGAATCTCTATGGTGTTACACCGTCACATTTACAATGAAACTACAGTGTTACACCGTCACATTTACAATGAATCTCTATGGTGTTACACCGTCACATTTCAGTAACAATTACTTTCACTGGGATACTTGAAAGGATAGACCTGAAGGATGTTTCCAAGGATCAACACCCCCCGGGGCCCGGTCCCAGACCAGGCCTCTTGGTGGCTCATGGACTGATCTACCAAGCTGTTACTGTTGGCGTCATGCAGTCCAACGTACAGACCACAGCCTGGCTGGTCAGGTACTGACCTTGTAGGTACGTCATACAGAATCTGGGGAATAAGGAGCAATCAGCTTTGGTTTAAGTAGAGGGTAGCATCAGTTCCTTGGATCAAGAGCTCAAAGCAACCCCCCCCCCGAAGGTATTTCATGTTAAAAATGCACATTTCTCTTTCATTGTTCAGACAATGTTGATGGAAGAACATCCAGGTGACTGTTAACATCACTTGTTGTTACTTTAATGTTTAGTGTTCATTCAGGTTTAACTAAACCGCTCTGCCCCGCCCCGTCCCCGCCCTGGGTTCTAACCCCACCCGTACCATTGTTTGTTTCACCTTCTCAGACGTGTGTGTACATCTTCTCAGACGTGTGTGTACATCTTCTCAGACGTGTGTGTACATCTTCTCAGACGTGTGTGTACATCTTCTCAGACGTGTGTGTACATCTTCTCAGACGTGTGTGTACATCTTCTCAGACGTGTGTGTACATCTTCTGAGACGTGTGTGCAGCTTGTACGACCTATAATAACCTCAGCGTCAGGCAGTATTACACACACAGGAAATTGCCGAGGTGATATAATGAGACTGTGTATGTGTGTGCGTGTGCGCGTGTGTGTGTGTGTGTGGTGTGTGTGTGTGTGTGTGTGTGTATGTGTGTGTGTGTGTGTGTGTGTGTGTGTGAGATTATAATCCTGTTTATCTCGTAAAGTTCCCTCAATTATTACTAAGTAAACAGTTTCCACACTACAGAAATATTTATTATTACACATGTGGTTAAGTGTTAAACCCGTAAGAGTCATACAGCCCCTGGGGAAACAAGAGACAATCAGGGTCAAGCCAAGGAAAGGGAAGTTAGGTCAAATTCCTTGGATTAGGAATCCTTCACTAGGATCAAGGAATCTTCCGCGACGGCGACACTACTTGACACACAAGACACGTATTGTGTCTGTCTCTTACACACACACACACACACACACACACACACACACACACACACACACCACACACACACACACACACACACACACACAGTCATGGAGTATCTGGAAAACCTGCAGAGAATAATGGTGAGAGAGAGAAGGGATGTTACACCGGGAAAAACTGAAAAGCGGAATTCCCAACGAATCAATCTTGGGATCCACAGTCGTTGTGATAGACGCAAATAAGCTACCAGTGAGAAGGACCTGGCTGGCTGCTCGTCATGTATACCTCATGACAAGACGATCGGGAAAAAATTCTAACTCTGAAAAGAAGTTGTGGAGCCGTGGTTGAATGGTACAGCTCCTCACCTCTGAACATTCAACCATATCCACCAGCAAGTCTCCTAAGACAGGCCCTAAATGGTCACTTACCAGTAAATAGTAAATAAATCCTGGACTGACAAACACGTTTAGAACCTTCTGTATTGTGTATAATATCATTATATCATTATTGTGTATAATATTATTATATCATTATTGTGTATAATATCAATATTATATCAATCATTATTATACACAATACAGGTCCCCAACGTGTTCGTAACTTGAGGACTTCCTGCCTGGGTGTTAGGACTGTTGAGAGGGACATCCTAGAGGCCAGAGGGGGGAGGGCATACCTCAGACAGCGCTAGGCTTTGAAAAGGTTCTAGATTAAATAACTCCTGTAAACTTATAAACGCAGTTGTGACAAAATATGACTGGTCGCTTTTTAATTTAATACATCACGAGGACTGAGGTTGTGTAAGGTCAACGGCAGTGTTGCATGCTGGAGGGAAGCAACTTAAGCCATGAAACACAGAAAAAGGTCCTCGGGATAGCTACCACACCAAATTACTCTTGACAGGCACATATGAAGGCTAATATATGAGCGATGAATGCAAGACTGGGCAATAAAATAACTGAGCGATGAATGCAAGACTGGGCAATAAAATAACTGAGCGATGAATGCAAGACTGGACAATAAAATAACTGAGCGATGAATGCAAGACTGGACAATAAAATCGCTGCTTTAACGAATATTAAATTTAAGTCAAAACGCCCCACACTGCCTACAACCAGCTATGTTTTCCCTTTTATACACAGCTGAATTTATAGGCTAAAATTTAATATCCAACCTCAGCTCATTTACAAACTGATGTTTATCATATTACATTTGCTCATTTTCAGGCTGAGTTATCAAAGGCTTAGTTCATTTAATATCATTGCCTTGACCATGGTATTTTAATCCCGTCCTCTCATACCCTCGCCTGGGATACCACCACATCCAGATACCTGGGAACTGAACTTAGGTCATTCATTTCTAAGCGAAGTCATTACCACTGAGCTACATGCCAATAATTTCTCGAGTATGCAGCACCAGCGTAAAGCCCTCCCGAAATCTACTACACACAGAGGTTCAAATATTTGCAACAAGACTGGTCTTACACCTGCTGAATATAAGGTCAAACGTTTGAAATTTGAGGAACAAGGATATTAACAGAACCTAAAAAATTGATAAACCACAGAGACTTACGAAATGCGTGAAGGAGGAAGTAGAGGCAGTTCCCATACACAGCTTCGCGAGTAGACACAGGGAGGCCAGGTATTGATAATGTATGTATATAATAATTAAATATGCAAAGCCAGGTACTGAGACACTACTCCTGCAAACAAAACTAAGTACAACACGTGAAGCACTGTTGAAGCACTGTTGAAGCACTGTTGAAGCACTGGGAAGTGCTTGAATTTAATAGAAAGACTTTAATAATTAACTTGTTAATTTGCATTTTCTCGTTATTATAATGTAATGAAATAAAACTGCATATTCAATATATATATATATATATATATATATATATATATATATATATATATATATATATATATATATATATATATATATATATATATATATATATATATATATATATATATATATATATATATATATATATATATATATATATATATATATATATATATATATATATATCGCTGTCTTCTCACTGGTCAAGCTGTCTTCCTATTAACCCATCTTGTTCTTCTCTTATATCCACAATGCACTGTGACCCTGTGGTTATTGGTCTGTTTAAACATATTCCTTGTCTTCCATATAATAAACTCACACTATCAGTACTACTGTAGTGACCACTTATATTACGTAAATCAAGATCACAATCCAAGTAAAAGCTATTCAGAATCTATTGTTTACATTCCACATTCCATGTCCATAACACGTTCCATGTCATCGATCAGGAGTGAGGAAATTTAGACGAAAGGGGAAATATCACCATCATTTATGCCGAACGATATGCTGGGTTTTTAGTCAGGCAAGCATCCTGTGGGGAGAGTGGCTCCCCTCTCAGAGAAGAGTCTATTGTTATAATCATAACCATAATTTTTAAAGGGGCGAGCTAGTAAGCCAGCGGAAGGCCTCGGTCAGATGACCAAAAGCTCCAGCTGCGGGTCATCATATGACTGAGACTCGCGCCAGGAAACGCTTGTCCTGTTTCGTGACAAACCTACCTACCTCCTACCTCCTACCTCCTACCGCTAGGTACAAACCACAAACCCCACCACAGCCTTGAGGTGACCCAGAATCTGGGGAAGGACTTGGTCTCTCCCATCCCCGGATTGAACCTGAATGCCTCCTATTCCCCAGCATCCCTACGAGTTTAGCGCTTCGCCACGAATGTGATAGTTTATATAAACCAAGACATTTAGTGCTTAGTTATGATAATTATAATAATAATAATAATAATACCAAGAGATGTGTATCTCAGTATATACACTGTGCGGTTTTGTATCTCTCAGTGTATATACACAGAGAGGTGTGTATCTCAGTGTATATACACAGAGAGGCGTTCATCAGTGTATATACACAGAGAGGTATTGCAAACAAATCGCACACAGGCAATTTCAACAACGCAAAGCAAGCCACTAGGGGATGGAAAAAAATAGCTCTAGGCCTTTCGCACTTGCTTGCTTCGTCAGGAGCTATGCAATGTTGCAAGAGTTGCAACAGGTAGGTCGAGGGGGTAAAAAATTCTCCCAGACATACATTCGTACTTCAGCCTACCTGCTGCAACTATTGCAACACTGCATAGCGCCTGACGAAGCATGAGAGGCCTAGAGCCAGTAGTTTTGCATGGAGAGGTGAGTATCTCTGTGTATGCGTACAAAGAAGTGTCTCAATGTACGTATCTCTGTATATACACCAAGAGGTGTATATAAACTTAGTGTGTATGTACTCGGTGTATGCATACGTAGTGTTTATATACTGAGAGTTGACTTTAATTCCCATTTCGGGGATTTACCCCAAAAAATGAGAGCATGCAAGTGAGTTACAGCCTTAATGACACCTGCTATAAGGCTGCTTTTAAACTTAACGTGGGGGATCACCTGATGGACCACCAGACGGACCAGCTGATGGACCATCTAGTGGACCCCCTGATGGCGGACTATCTGACGAACTATCTGACGGACCATCAGACGGACCATCAGACGGACCATCAGATGGACCATCTAGCGGACCATCTGATGGACCGTCTGGTGGACCATCAGCACAGTTGAAGATACAGTCACTGAGAACGACACACCACTACAGCAGTTCTACTGACGAAGCTACAACAGTTTATAATCACACAGTAATGCTTTGCAAATGACCTCGGGAGGGAGGGAGGGAGTGAGGGAGGGAGGGAGGGAAGGGAGGGAAGGAAGAGGGGGAGTAATCACAGGCTCGCTGCTATATGACCAGACACTCATTACCCTGGGAGGGAGGGAGAAAGAGGGAGAGAGTGATGGAGTGGGAAATAGGGTGTCAGATGGAAGAGGGAGAGAGTGAGGGGTGTGAGTAGAGAGTGAGGGGAGAATAAGGAATGAGTGAGGGGAGAATAAGGGATGAGTGAGGGGACAATAAGGAAAGAGTGAGGGGAGAATAAGGGAAGATTTAGGGCGTGAGGGGAGTGAGGGTGTACGGGAAGACTGAAGGTAGAATAAGAGAAGAGTGAGGGTGAGAGGGAAGAGTAAGGTAGAGTGAGGAAAGAATAAGGAAGAGTGAAGGGAGAATAAGGTAGAGTGAAGGGAGAATAAGGTAGAGTGAGGGGAGAATAAGGAAGAGTGAAGGGAGAATAAGGTAGAGTGAAGGGAGAATAAGGAAGAGGGGCGAATAAGAGTGAGGGGAGAATAAAGAGGAGTGAACGGAGAATAAGAAAAAGTGAAAGGAGAATAAGAGGAGAGATGAAGAAAGTGAGGAGAGTGAGGAGTGAGGAAGTAGGAAGAGTGAGAGAGAATAAGGAAATGGGGAGAGTAAAGGAAGAGTGAGGAGAGTAAGGAAGAGTGAGGAGAGAATAAGGAAAATTGAGGGGAGAGTGAGGAAGAGTGAGGGAGAAGTAAGGAAGAGTGAGGAGAGAATAAGGAAAATTGAGGGGAGAGTGAGGAAGAGTGAGGGGAGAGTAAGGAAGAGTGAGGGGAAAATAAGGAAGAGTGAGAGGGAGATAAGGAAGAGTGAGGGAGAGTAAGGAAGGTGCGGGAGAGTAAGAAGGAAGAGTGAGGGAGAGAAGGAAGAGTGAGGGAGAGATAGGAAGAGTGAGGGGAGAAGGAAGAGTGAGGGAGAGTAGGAGAAGAAGTGAGGAGAGTAAGGAAGAGTGAGGGAGAGTGAGGAAGAGTGAGGGGAGAGTAAGGAAGAGTGAGGAGAGAATAAGGAAAATTGAGGGGAGAGTGAGGAAGAGTGAGGGGAGAGTAAGGAAGAGTGAGGGAGATAAGGAAGAGTGAGGGAGAGTAAGGAAGAGTGAGGGAGAGTAAGAAGAGTGAGGGAGAGTAAGGAAGAGTGAGGGGAGAGTAAGGAAGAGTGAGGGGAGAGTAAGGAAGAGTGAGGGGAGAGTAAGGAAGAGTGAGGGGAGAGTAAGGAAGAGTGTGAGGAGAGTAAGGAAGAGTGAGGGGAGAGTAAGGAAGAGTGAGGGGAGAGTAAGGAAGAGTGAGGGGAGAGTAAGGAAGAGTGAGGGGAGAGTAAGGAAGAGTGAGGGGAGAGTAAGGAAGAGTGAGGGGAGAGTAAGAAGGAGGAGAGTGAAAGGGGGAGTAGAAGGGTAAGGAAGAGAGAGTGAGGGAGAGTAAGGAAGAGTGAGGGAGAGTAAGGAAGAGTGAGGGAGAGTAAGGAAGAGTAGAGGGAGAGTAAGGAAGAGTGAGGGAGAGTAAGGAAGAGTGAGGGAGAGTAAGGAAGAGTGAGGGAGAGTAAGGAAGAGTGAGGGAGAGTAAGGAAGAGTGAGGGAGAGTAAGGAAGAGTGAGAGAGAAGAGAGTGAGAAGAAGGAAGAGTGAGGGAGAGTAAGGAAGAGTGAGGGAGAGTAAGGAAGAGTGAGGGAGAGTAAGGAAGAGTGAGGAGAGTAAGGAAGAGTGAGGAAGTGGAAGAGTGAGGAAGTAAGGAAGAGTGAGGGAGAGTAAGGAAGAGTGAGGGAGAGGTAAGGAAGAGTGAGGGAGAGTAAGGAAGAGTGAGGAGAGTAAGGAAAGTGAGATGAAGAGAGGAGAGTAAGGAAAGAGGAATAGGAGTGGGAGAGTAAGGAAGAGTGAGGGAGAGTAAGGAAGAGTGAGGGAGAGTAAGGAAGAGTGAGGGGAAAAAAGTGAAGGAAGAGGTGAGGGAGAGTAAGGAAGAGTGAGGGGAGAGTAAGGAAGAGTGAGGGGAGAGTAAGGAAGAGTGAGGGGAGAGTAAGGAAGAGTGAGGGGAGAGTAAGGAAGAGTGAGGGAGAGTAAGGAAGATGAGGGATAAGGAAGAGGAGGAGAGTAAGGAAGAGTGAGGGAGAGTAAGGAAGAGTGAGGGAGAGTAAGGAAGAGTGTAGGGGAGAGTAAGGAAGAGTAGGGAGAGTAAGAAGGAGAGGAGATAGGAGAGGAGGGAGAGTAAGGAAGAGTGAGGGGAGAGTAAGGAAGAGTGAGGGGAGAGTAAGGAAGAGTGAGGGGAGAGTAAGGAAGAGTGAGGGGAGAAAGGAAGAGTGAGGGGAGAGTAAGGAAGAGTGAGGAGAGAAGAAGTGAGGGAGAGTAAAGGAGAGAGAAGGAAGAGTGAGGAGAGTAAGGAAGAGTGAGGGAAGAAGAAAGTGAGAAGAAGGAAGTGAGGGAGAGAAGGAAGAGTGAGGGGAGAGGTTAATAAAGGAACAAGTCAGTGAGGGTTGACTATAATTGACAGCTGACTGATCTTCTAATTCACTTGTGTTCCTCCTCCTTCTTATGTACCTGCTGCTGCTGCTGCTGCTGCTGCTGTTCCTGCTCTTGCTGCTGTTCCTCCTCCTGCTGCTGCTGCTGCTGTTCCTGCTCTTGCTGCTGTTCCTCCTGCTGCTGCTGCTCTTCCTGCTGCTTATGTTCCTGCTGCTTATGTTCCTGCTGCTTATGTTCCTGCTGCGTCTGATCCTGCTGCTGTACCTGCTCCTGCTGTTGCTGCTCCTCCTACTTCTTATGTTCCTGATGCTGTTCCTCCGTCTGCTGTTCCTGCTGCTGCTGATGATGTACCTGCTGGTACTGCTGTTACTGTTGTTTCTTCAGTCAGGAGAACTGGTGGTATCCCCTGACCTGGGTCATGGACCCCTGACCTGGGTCATGGACCCCTGACCTGGGTCATGGACCCATGCTGGTCATGGATCACCTGGGTCATGGACCCATGACCTGGGTCATGGACCCCTGACCTGGGTCATGGATCCATGACCTGGGTCATGGACCCACTCAGTATAGTTTTTGGTCATATGAGTGAGACCTTATGCTGGTGTACCGGTCCACCCCGACACACACATGAACCACCACACTATGTGAGGGGGGTTCATGGTCCACTTCATCCAAACAATGATCCGGTCCACCGGCTGGACAGAGATCTGACCTTGGTAACTAGACGGAGGATCAAGCCCACACTTTGTGTTGAATCACCAGCAGTGTACTGACCTTACTTCACTCTTCTTATTATTCTCTTCTTCTCTTCCCCTCCTCCTCCTCCTCCTCCTCCTCCTGTCTTCCGTGGTTCACGGTCAGAATTTTCAATTAGTTAGGCGAACTTCTTCACAGAAATACAGACATGACGAATGTGTCTTGGGGAAGTAGGGAGGGAGGGAGAGAGAGAAGTAGGGAGGGAGAGAGAGAAGTAGGGAGGGAGGGAGAGAGAGAAGTAGGGAGGGAGGGAGAGAAGTAGGGAGGGAGGGAGAAAGAGAAGTAGGGAGGGAGGGAGAGAGAGAAGTAGGGAGGGAGGGAGAGAGAGAGAAGTAGGGAGGGAGGGAAGCAGGAAGAGTATTGGAGGAGGGATGGAATGAGTAAGGTAGGAAGCTAGAGAAAAAGTTTGAAAGAAGAGAGAGAGATAGAGAAGGAAGGAAATGAGTAAGAAATTTAAACAAATGGTGAAAAATAAAGAGTAATTTTGAAAAAAATAAGCAAATGGTGTACAATGTAAACAATGTGTACAATTCAAACAGGAGGTGTACCATGTAAACAAGAGGTGTACAATGTAAACAAGATGTGTTCAATGTAAGCAATGTGTACAATATAAACAAGAAGTGTACCATGTAAACAAGATGTGCACAATGTAAACAAGAGGTGTACAATATAAACAAGAAGTGTACAATGTAAATAAGAGGTGTACAATGTAAACAAGAAGTGTAAAATATAAACAAGAGGTGCACCATGTAAACAAGGGGTGTACAATGTAAACAAGAGGTGCACCGTGTAAACAAGAGGTGACCCGTGTAAACAAGAAGCGTACCATGTAAACAAGAGGTGTACAATGTAAACAAGAAGCGTAACATGTAAACAAGAGGTGTACAATGTAAACAAGAGGTGTACAGTTGAAATAAATACTGTACAATATTAACTAATGCGAATTATTATTATCTGGAATTAAAGGGGCACAATAAAGTTTATCTGCTTAATTGGAATAAAGTGCATCTCGTTTTCTATCAGACAGAAAACGGCGTAACAATAAGAGACTTGAGTATTTCTAGTGTGTTAGTTACTTGCTAGTTGTCAAAGGCTAGTTGTCGATAGGCATTTAGGCTGGTTTTTAGTATGTTTGAGTGTATGTGTGTGTGTGTCTATGTACATGCGTGTAAGGGTGTGTACTCACCTACTTGTACTCACTTATTTGTGGTTGCAGGGGTCGATTCATAGCTCCTGGCCTCGCTTCTTCACTGATTGCTACTAGGTCCTCTCTCTCCTTGCTCCATGAGCTTTATCAAACCTCGTCTTAAAACTCCTGCCTCCACTACGTCACTAGCCAGACTATTCCACTTCCTGACAACTCTGTGACTAAAGAAATACTTCCTAACATCCCTTTGACTCATTTGAGTCTTCAACTTCCAATTGCGACCCTTAGTTTCTGTGTCCCATCTCTGGAACATCCTGTCTCTGTCCACCTTGTCAATTCCTCGCAGTATTGTGTATGTCGTTATCATGTCTCCCCTAACCCTCACGTCCTCCAGTGACTTCAGGCCGATTTCCCTTAACCTTTCTTCGTAGGACATTTCCCTTAGTTCTGGAAATAGTCTTGTTGCAAATCTTTGCACTTTCTCTAATTTATTGACGTGCTTGACCAGGTGAGGTTTCCAAACTAGTGTTGCATACTCCAGTATGGGCCTGACGTACACGGTGTACAGAGTCTTGAACGATTCCTTACTGAGGTATCGGAACGCTATTCTCAGGTTTGCCAGGCGCCCGTATGCTGCAGCAGTTGTCTGGTTGATGAGTGAGGTTTGCAGTCTTTGGCCACCTAGCCTATACTCTGTCTGCGGTCTTCTTTGCCCTTCCCCAATCTTCATGACTTTGCATTTGACAGGGTTAAATTCGAGTAGCCAGTTGCTGGACCAGGCTTCCAGCCTGCCCAGGTCTCTTTGTAGTCCTGCCTGATCCTCGACTGATTTAATTCTTCTCATTAACTTCACATCATCTGCAAACAGGGACACTTCTGAATCTATCTCTTCCGTCATGTCATTCACATATACCAAAAATAGCACTGGTCCTAGAACTGACCCCCTGTGGAACCCCGCTCGTCACAGGCGCCCACTCTGACACCTCGTCAGCTACCATGACTCGTTGTTGCCTCCCTGTCAGGTATTCTCTGATCCATTGCAGTGCCCTTCCTGTTATGCGTGCCTGATCCTCTAACTTTTGCTCTAATCTCTTGTGAGGAACTTTGTCGAAGGCCTTCTTGCAGTCCAAGAAAATGCAGTCTACCCACCCCTCTCTCTCGTGTCTTACTTCTTTTACTTTGTCATAAAACTCCAGTAGGTTTGTGACACAGGATTTGCCTTCCATGAATCCGTGCTGGTTGTCGTTTATAATCTTGTTCCGTTCCAGGTGCTCCACCACTCTCTTCCTGATAATCTTCTCCATGACTTTGTACACTATACACGTCAGTGACACTGGTCTGTAGTTTAGTGTCTCATGTCTGTCTCCTTTCTTAAAAATAGGGACTACATTTGCCGTCTTCCACACCTCAGGTAGTTGCACAGTTTCAAGGGATGTGTTGAAAATTGTTGTTAGTGGCACACACAGCGTCTCTGCTCCCTCTCTCAGGACCCACAGAGAGATGTCTGGTACCACCGCCTTTGAGGTATCAAGTTCACACAGCATCTTCTTCACCTCCTCCTCGGTTGTGTGTGTGCTCGTGTGTGTGTGTGTGCGTGTGCTTGTGTATGTGTATGTGTATTACCGTCTGTCAAAGGCACTTGTGTATAGGCATCTGGCCTGTGTTGTGTGTGTATGCTTGTACGTATGTATGTATATGCGTGCGTGTTTGTATGTTTGTGTGGATATTGGTAAGAGAGAGGGGAGATGGGAGAGAGGGGAAGGGAAGGGAGGGGAGGGGAAAGGGAAGAGAGGGGAGGGAGGGAAAAGGATTAGCTTCCTGTGAGAGGAAATTAGCCCTTGATGTTGTGAATGGTCGAGTTTTTGTATGGTGAGTGGCAGTATCTCTCTCTCTCTCTCTCTCTCTCTCTCTCTCTCTCTCTCTCTCTCTCTCTCTTACACAGGATTCCTAACTTTATTTACAAGCTAAGAGCTGTTACCTACAGCAGCTCATTTTAAAGTTTTTTTATCGTTATGAAACATACAGATAAGGAACAGGATGAAGTTGGAGTCATCTCTGGGCCAGCTATTTAATTTCATCAACTCTCTCTCTCTCTCTCTCTCTCTCTCTCTCTCTCTCTCTCTCTCTCCCTCTCTCTCATATCCTCTCATCATCCCCCACATGCTAACAACACTCCGTAATAAACATTTTATTGACCATACCTGATATTACTTGCTTTATTGTGTTTTTCTTACCACTCCCTCTTTACTACTCCTGTGTTATTGTTTTATTATTCTTTATTCATTCTCACTTTATTGTTTACCTGTCATAATATTCGCTTCCCTCTTTACTACATCTGTTTTATTATGTTCTTGTTTATTCTTTCGTATTTCGTCATTTCCCTGTAATAATATTGGCTACCCCGGGTAGCCAATATTATAACAGGGGCCAGTAGGCCTCCTGCAGTGCTCCTCCGTTCTTATGTTCCTTTTAGGCGACATGTTGACTAGTGATCCTCTGCTTGAAGGTCCGAGTGACACTTGACACTTCTCTAACATCCAGTGCCGTGTTAAACACTTCTCTTCTACAGCTCCAAACGTGTTGGCAATTTGTGTGTCCTCCCTCTTCTTCCCTTGCGTTCTTTCTCCCTCTTCTCCCTTGCTCTCTTTCTCCCTCTTCTCCCCTTGCTCTCTTTCTCCCTCTTCTCCCCTCTCTGTCTTTCTCCTCCCCTCTTCTACTCAAGAGAAAGGTTTTAAGTATGTCTCTTTAAGTCATCCCTTCCCCCTCCCCTCCCTCCTCTTTCTCTCCTCCCTCCCCTTCTTCCTTCTCCTCCCTCCCCCTCCCCTCCCCTATTTCCCTCTCCTCCCTTCCCCTCCTTTCACTCCAATTCTCAGTATACAGATTAGATTCAGAGTTAGCATTAGTGGGAGGAGAGGGTAAAGGGAGGGAAGGGAGAATAAAGGGAGAAAATGGAGAGTAATGAGATAGAGAGAAGGAACAGGAAAGAAAGGGAAGGGAGATGAAAGGAGAGGAGGGAGGGGAAGAAGGGACTGTGAAGGGAAACGAAACGAGGGAGGTGAAGAAAATGGACAGAAGTGAGGAGAAAGAGGGGAATGAAGGGACAACAGGGAAGGGAGGGAATGAGTGAAGGGAGGAAGGAAAGACGTTGAGAAGTTAGAAGCTAAAGGAGGAGCTGAAAGAATGGAGAATAATGGGGAAAGATAGGAATAGTGAATAGGGTATGGAGAGTATGAGAGAGGACTGGATAGTTGATGGGGAGACTAGATCAGAAGGCAGGGGAGGAAGTGGGGTAGATGTGTGGTGTGATGGGAGAGGGTAAGTAGACAGTAATTTTGGGTGGGGAAGTGTGAGGTGAGGGGAGAGTGGGAAGAGGGTAGGAGTGAGGGGAGAATAACCTTGGTAGAGGGAAGAGTGGAAAGAAAGTAGGGTTGAGGGGAGAAAAACCTGGGTAGAGGGGAGAGTGGAAAGAAGGTAGGGTTTAGGGGAGAATAACCTGGGTAGAGGGAAAAGGAGAGGGGTGACTACACTAACACCAGCAATAAACAAACAACAAAACAACTAACAACAAGAGGTGAGAGGAGGGGAGGTGGCACTCATGGGTTTATGGAGTGGGGAATGAGAGGTGGTGGTGGGTTGGATTGGGGGGTGGGAGAAGAACTCAGAGGTGAGAGGTCAGAGCAGGTGACCTGACTAGCACTCCAGGCTACCTCAGCCACCCCTGCGGATTACCTCTCTTGAGTCTATTCACGCTGCTAATTGCCTTTCTGTGTAGTGCTGTGGCTGTGAGGCGGCGCCTCTTCCTCTGAGGGTGCTCACTGAATTACACCTACACGTATTATCACCATAGACACAGGTGAGTGATGGTCCAGTGTGATGACTGGGTGCATTGCAGATGACTATCTTTGTGCATTGATGTTGCAGATTTTTAACTGTAGTGTGGCAAGACACTGATGGAGGGAATGATGATGAAAGTGTTTCTTCTTTTTCGGGTCACCCTGCCTTGGTGGGAAACGGCTGAGGTGTTAATAAAAAAAATACATATAATATAAATCTTCAAGCTTAATTACAACTTCTCTTACCATAACACCCATGGAAAAAAAATCAAGAAATGTATTTACAAACCTATCTTATTTTTCATCTATTATGTACCATCAATGATATGATACAAGAGAGAGGTAATAATTATAAGCAAAAGATTGGTGATGTATAAACGAAATGAACACACCGTAAGTAGAGCTTGAAACAAATGAAAGTGTTGGTGTAAACAGTAGAGTATGGTGGTAGCTGGCTGGTGGCAGCCAGCCAGCCACTTACACTGATGACCCCAGACCAGTTCAAAGATGCTCTCCCGATCTGCCTTATTACCTTAGATGTTACTTCTGCTGCCCTGCGTCTCTCTCTCTCTCTTTACACAGGGTTTGACAAGGTTAGGTTAAGGATCCTAACTCTCTCTCTCTCTCTCTCTCTCTCTCTCTCTCTCTCTCTCTCTCTCTCTCTCTCTCTCTCTCTCTCTCTCTCTCTCTCTCTCTCTCTCATGCTATGCCTATCCTGGGTTTTTTTCTATTGTTTAATACCCTTTACTAATTCTCTCATCTCTTCTATTTCATCTCCTTTTCCTTTCCATATTCTTTAATTATTCTGCTCCTTCCTTTTCGTTTTGCTTGTTCGTTCTCCCTTTACCTCTTTTTTCTTTTTACGCCACTTCCCTTCCTGCACCTTCCTCCGCTAATCCTCTTCCTCCTCTCCTTTCTTATCCACTTGACTCGTTCTTTCACCCTCCTCGCCTGCCTCTTAACGTCTTCTTCCTCCGCTCTTCCCGTTTCTTTTATCCCATTTCTTTATCTCTCCCTACCTCTCCACTTCTGTTTAATCAATATATTTTTTTCTCTTTCATTTCCCATATCCACCCTACCCATCCACCTGTTTTCTGCGTCCTTTCCCTCTCCACATCTCCCTCGCTTCCCCTATCCTCCATCTCTCTTCCCCTAGCGAGATGTTATCGTCCCTCTCTATCTTCATTAGGAGTGAGGCGATGATCCAGGAATGTTTTAACGATGAAGAGTCCTTGATCCCTCTCCAGTCGCTTCTGATCCCCTCTCAGGAGTCTTGTGATGCCAGAGGGCGCCCACCATCCTCCCAGCCTCTGCTCTCTCTCTCGCCAGGCCTCTGCCGTCTCTACGCTCCCTTCCTATACTTCAGACTTTTAGGTCGTTGTTCATAATTTCTAGCGTCTATAAATTCTGCGTTTACGGATTCTGACGTCTACAGGATTGCGCCTCGGGTTTTTTACATCTCGTGGTATCTATAGAGTACCGTATCGCTGTATATATAATTTCTGAAACCCATAAGTTGAAGTGTTTATGATTTCTGGCGTTCATAATTCCAAACATTTATAATTTGTACTTCCTAGTGTTTCCATCACCTATCTGAAGTGTATTGGGCGTTGATGTCAGTAGGAGTTTGTTATGACAACAATTGAAGGTTAATGTTGTATCTGGACGTTGAGGCTCCCATAATATTTTGATCACATCGCAACCTCTTCTCTGCTTAGAAAGTGCACTTTCTGAACTGCCGTTAGTGCATTTCTGAATGCCTCGGCTAGCACTACCTGTGAAATATTTATTATTTTCAGTTACGTCTCGGCTATATGACCAAAAACTCCAGATAGCTAGTCATCATATGACTAAAACCCACGTCAAGAAACACTTACCAGCTTTGCTAGGGAATAAAATAGCCCCCACTCCCCCAGCAGCAGCTGGGCTCGCTCTCAGGGGTAACTAAGAAGAAACATAAATAACGTGGTGAGTGTCGCAGCCGCCGCCAACCCCCGCAACTCGCTGAAGACTTTATCATTAAGAAAAGGAGCTCTGGGCGCTTAACCTGGCCACCCTCGTCCACGATAACTTTACTCTGAATTATGAGGCAAAATTATTAATCCTCAATTAGCATCGAGAGAGAGTGAAAGAGAGAGAGAGAGAGAGAGAGAGAGAGAGAGAGAGAGAGAGAGAGAGAGAGAGAGAGAGAGAGAGATATTCATAAGTGCCACTTTATTTCTCTTCTCTCCAACCGACTAAAGAGGGTAGATTCTTTGAGAAACTAAATAAAATCTCGCGGGGTGGTTTCAGATTTATTTCTCCAGTAGTGGAGAGGTGAAGAAGCCATTGGCAGGGAAGGGAGGGCTTTTTAATTGACCTATTCTCATAAATTTGAGGAAGAAATATAAAATTAGCCCATAAACTACGTGGTATTAATTTTTGTACGGAAGTGACGGGAGGGGTGAAAGCAAGTCTGGAGATTTCCAGAGAACTTTGAGCCGTTAGATTACTCAGCCATCTTGCCAGTGAAAAACATAGCTTAATAAAAAGTTAGAACTTCCACGAAAAAAACGAGAAACACAAAGTATCCCACTAACTTATCTTATGGCCGAGGCTCTCTAATAATAATAATAATAATAATAATAATAATAATAATAATAATAATAATAATAATAATAATAATAATAATAATAATGATAATCGCACCAAATTAGAATAACCCACAGTTGGGAGTGAAAGAGATATTTTGTTTATTCATTAACTTGAAGATTAAGGCAGGTTCCAAAAACGTCGAATTACGAATTTCCGCAGTGGCTGGAGATTCAAACAAGTGACCTGGGTGTGACCTGTGTGACCTGGGTGTGACCTGGGGTAGTGGGGTTGGACTCCCGGCCACATTGTTATCACTAGAGTCAGGACTTGATATAAACTTGAACATAATATCAGAAACTCTCGGCCTTATTGCTTAAGGATCATTAAGTTTTACATATATATATATATATATATATATATATATATATATATATATATATATATATATATATATATATATATATATATATATAGAGAAGAGAGAGAGAGAGAGAGAGAGAGAGAGAGAGAAGGGGGATCGAACTCCAAGGCAAAAAGAGATGAACTTGAAGCAGCAAGAGGCAAGAAGGTGACAAACTATAAATACCTGTCAAAGTGTGTGTGTGTGTTCGTCTGTGTGGTTGCAGGGGTCGAGTCTCGGTTCCTGGCCCCGCCTCTTTGCTAGCCGCTGATGGGTTCACTCTCTCTCTACTGGCTTCGAGAGCCTTATCGTACCTCTTCTTAAAGCTATGTATGGATACTGTATCTATTACTCCACTGATTAAATAATTCCTAACATCCCAGTGACTCATCTGTGTTTTCAACTTCCAGGTGTGACCTCGTGTCCTTGATTACCGTCTCTCAAACCATCTGTCCGTCCATCAGTTCCTCAGTACTTTGTATGTTATAATCATATCACACACACACACACACATACACACACACACACACACACACACACACACACACACACACACACATCTTCAGGAACCTGTCAGAAGTTTCTAAAAAATGTATCATATCAAGCGACGACCCGAAAAATATTGATTAAACTTTTCTTTTTCACAAATTTGTTCCTCTATTGGTTTCTTCTTTATTCATTCTCTCTCTCTCTCTCTCTCTCTCTCTCTCTCTCTCTCTCTCTCTCTCTCTCTTCTCTCTCTCTCTCTCTCATAAATGAAGTTACAGAAAGGGAATGGAAATGATTTCGTACATTGTTAATAACGTTCACTTAACACCATCCCCGGTGTTAATAGCACTGCTTGTTAACACCGGGATGTATATATATATATATATATATATATATATATATATATATATATATATATATATATATATATATATATATATATATAAACTGTGTAAGTACGTATCCCCATACAAGATAAATAAGAATAGTTACGCTCATGTGACTGATATTAATGTAACTTATATTAATGTAACTTATATTAATGTAACTTATATTCAGTAACTGATATTTTAACTTAAAGTCTCGTGTAAATGATTTTCATGTAGGATTAATATACTCATTTTATATATTTTTTATTGTTAGTGTTTATAGGTAATGTAGTTATATCGTATCTAATAGTTACGTAACATAAGGACGTAACAGAGGTAAGTATGACACCTGTGCAACAGTTAGATAACCTTACTTCCAAACGTTTCGCCCACACACTGGGCTTCTTCAGTCGAGTACTGAGGAAGCAACAGACGCAGTAGAGATGTGAGGACGATGTATTCAGTCCATCACCCTTGAAGACGTAGTTTTGAGGGGGTCAGTCCCTCAGCCTGGAGAAGACTTTTTGCAGAACTCTTCTCCAGGCTGCTGCCTCCTCTGTACTCTGCCCAAGAAGCCTGCTGTGTAGGAGAAATGTTTCGGTATATAGATACCTAACTGTGTCTTACTCACCAGCCTGTCCATATTGTTTACCATTATCATATTCACAGAAATAAGTCACTTTATTTGACTTTATTAGGTTATCCTAATAAAGTCAAATGTGACTTGAATCTGAATAAATTTACTTTGTGTCTGTCTCTCTGTTTATCTCTGTCTGTCTCTGTCTGTCTCTGTCTGTCTCTGGCACTGACGACGGAACACCTCCCCGTCCTGGAGACAGGAAACATGGCTACAATATTCATAACGTCCGAGTAACTCTCTTCTTGGAGAACACTGACAAGAGGCAGGAGAGGGGAGGGATAAGTGGGAATACACAGGGAGAGGCAGGGATAAAGGAGAGGAACAGAGAGACGCAGGGAGATCGAAAGGGAGAGGTAGGAAAAGGAGATAATCTTAACTAAAAGGGTGACAGGTGTGAGAGGTTGAAACTATTAAAGAATCGAAGTCTGGTTGCAGAGAGTGAAACACAGAGTGAGTGAATACTTCACACTGGCGCTCTCTCTTCAGCAGAGTGTAAAGTGCACACTACCAGCCCATCCTCTTAATAAGTCAGCATATCACTGTTGCTAAGACAGTCACACTGGTGGCTGTTAAAGAGTCCTATACAGTGACTTTCCGACTGTGCATTTTCAAGTGTCCTTGGTGGTTCCCAGTTTTATGATCCTGTTTCTTCTTGCTTTCTTCTTGCTTTCTTCGTGCTTTCTTCGTGCTTTCTTCGTGCTTTCTTCGTGCTTTCTTTGTGCTCGTCTCATCCTTCATACCACCGTATACGTCAACAATAGTTCGCTTTTCTGAAAACACAATTACCTCTTTTGTCAGGATAATGAGAAACAGTTTTAATTTGAGTAGGGAATACCACTGTCGTATTCTCGCACACGTCTCTGTGGTAAGAAATTAACAAGTTAATGTCAGTCTCCATTGTGATGTTTTCATTTTCCTTCTTAGATCTACAGCAAAGTCTTGACTCTGTTGTGTAAACACACAATTTGAATAACAGAGAAATGTGCAGTGATGGTGCTGTTGTGTTGTTCTAGGTGGTGTACAGTGCACAGTCTGAGTGCAGTGATGGTACTGTTGTGTTGTTCTAGGTGGTGTACAGTGCACAGTCTGAGTGCAGTGATGGTGCTGTTGTGTTGTTCTAGGTGGTGTACAGTGCACAGTCTGAGTGCAGTGATGGTGCTGTTGTGTTGTTCTAGGTGGTGTACAGTGCACAGTCTGAGTGCACGCCAAAACACTTCCCAGACTACACTTTTGTTAATCTGGTCAGACTGGCGGCTGAACAAAAGTGTAAATCATCGAGTGAATGTGTACGTTTACGGTAACGAGTGCATTACAGTGATGACGTCACAAGTTTTAAAGACATTGAGAAGACGTTTCTCTCCGTGTAGAGCCTCACAGAACTCTATAGCGAAACGTTGTCTCAAAAGAAACTTGTGCTGTTACGTGTTTCTGTTAAAGAACAAGAAGGAACACCACCGTGACTGGAACAATACACAGATAACCCACACACAGGAGAAGTAGACTTATGACGACGTTTCGGTCCGACCCGGACCATGAACTAGTTAATGGTCCGATTCATTCGTGTAGGTGTTTCTGTTCTGTGTAATTGTCGAGCGTAAACAACCAGCGTATAGTGAACCTTCGCCAGGGATTCCCCTCCCAAGACGTGTCACCTCCCACTCTGCTCCATATAACGTGCTGAGACAATAACCAGCGGGTGAGAGCCAGCAGCGGGTGAGAGCCAGCAGCGGGTGAGAGCCAGCAGCGGGTGAGAGCCAGCAGCGGGTGAGAGCCAGCAGCGGGTGAGAGCCAGCAGCGGGTGAGAGCCAGCAGCGGGTGAGAGCCAGCAGCGGGGACTACACCTGCACTGTGCTATTCTGAGAAGAAACTTCCCATCACTCCTTCAGTTGCAGCCTTGCAACATTGCATAGCTCCTGATGACGCACTGAGAAGTGTGAAAGTACTTGAGCTAAAGATTTTACCCCCCGTGGCTTGTCTTGCATATATATATATATATATATATATATATATATATATATATATATATATATATATATATATATATATATATATATATATATATATATATATATATATACCATGTCCTGAGAGGCTTAATCATTGGTCAAATATCAGTTGAAAAGTTATGCCCTTGAAGGTTTGGAGACGACTAGCCATACGTTCGAGTAGGGTGAAATTCTTGAGGAATTACGCGAGTGCAGGTGGGTGGGCAGCGGACGGTGGATCAAGCCGCCGCCACATGGGTTTAGCGCTTCGTATCAAGTTCAAACCCGTTAAAATTATTCATCAGTGAGAGTAAATGCATTTGGTAAAAAAAAAAAAAAAAAAATGTTAAAATCAATTTCCCTGAAAACGAATTCAATAACAATATTGTATTGAAAATCTATGATGTTTAACAATATTGTATTGAAAATCTATGATGTTTAACAATGTTGTATTAAAATGTGATTACGAGAACTTGATATTCACAGGATATACATATATATAGAGACATATACCTCTCAGTGTATATGCACAGAGAGGTGTATGTCTGTGTGTATACACCGAGAGTTGTATGTATTTCAGTATACATACACCGAGAGGTGCATGTCTCTTAGTATAAATTTATATATATATATATATATATATATATATATATATATATATATACAACGAGAGGTGTTTATGTGTATACCTGTCAGTGTATATACACCGAGAGGTGTATATCTTAGTGTCTACCTGGAGAGAATTCCAGGGGTCAACGCCCCCGCGGCCCGGTCTGTGACAAGGCCTCCTATACAGAGTGTATATACATTATTTAAGGATTAAAGTAATCTTAACTGGTGGTGAACAGGTGACACTGCATCCTTAATGAACCACTATAAGTGGCTGTCGGACTTTAACCCCAATTAACCAACCCCCCCAAAAAAAAAAACTGCCCAGAAAATGTCGATGGTTCGTGGAAAAAAATCTAATCAATTTTATGCAGTAAAGACTGAGGGGGGAGGGGTAAGGAATATCTGAATATTACAAACAATAACAAACTTGGGATCAGATCCCGACAGGGAGGATGGGATTCTCTCTTCAGGGAATTTCATCCTGTCGGAGATTAGACATGATGTTTTTTTTTTTTAATTTGGCTCCCGTCAGCCCTATGGAGCCTTTATAACGACCCTTCGATGGTGGCACACTGATGTTGGTGAAGAGCTCTTGGTCCGGGGAATTAATGGTGCTCCTCCACTTTCTCGGATCAAACCTCATTACCAGGGAGCTGTTATGACCTTGATGAGCATTGTGCTTCCCAGTGCACGTAATAATAAAAATATAATAATAGTAATATAATAATAACAAATAATAATAATAATAATGATAACAGGAAAAATAATAATAGTACCAATAATAATATTAGTAATAACACTAGTAATAATAATAATCATAGTAATAAAATAATAATTATATAAGCAACACTAAAAATAATAATAATATAAATAACAGTTATAATAATAATAATAATAATAATAATAATAATAATAATAATAATATAAGTAATAATAATAATAATAATAATAATAATAATAATAATAATAAAAATAATAATAATAATAATATAATGTAATGGTAATAAATAAAACAATCTGGAGTGGTATACAACATGTGGTGAGTGCAACATACACAGACAGACAGAAAGACAGACAGACAGAAAGACAGACAGACAGACAGACAGAGTCAGACAGACAGTCAGACAGACAGACAGTTAGACAGACAGATAGACAGACAGACAGACAGATGGGGATGAACTACACAACACACAGCGTGTGCGTGTGATAAACCTGTGTACATGGTGTCCATGTGCACACTGACACGTGTACACACCGACCGCTCTACACTCACAGTAATTACCAATATTGCTAAAGCTTTTCAAACTGTAAATATAAAGTAATACTTTATTTTTTTAATATTAACAGAATTAATCCTTGTCAGTGCGATGTAGCGATGACATCACTGGATGTTTGTTGACGTGTAGCAAGCTAGCTCTCTCTCTCTCTCTCTCTCTCTCTCTCTCTCTCTCTCTCTCTCTCTCTCTCTCTCTCTCTCTCTCTCTCTCTCTCTCTCTCTCTCTTTCTTTTTCTCTCTCATCAGCAAAATTTCACGCTTGTAAAATTGGTTTTTTTACATATTTTTGTCTTAGCAGGAAAATCTATCATAGTTACAGAGGCTGATCAACCCGAATAAATTTCACATTTCAGAAATATTCATCCAGATCTTTATTTAGCGTGTTTATAAACCTGTCTCAACTCACCCCAGTCGAAGATCGGGCGATTCGAGACGTGTTTTTCAATTAATGTACTATGCAAAACAACCCTGGGGGAGGGGGGTTAAATGATAGCTCTAGGCCTTTTCGTGTTGCATCAAGACATCATCAGGAGCTTGCAATGTTGCAGAAGAGAAGGAAGTGCAGGCAAATTCGTTCAGGGGGGAACGTATTTTGCTCAAGCATTGCAAGCTCCTGATGATGTGTTGAGTGCAACATGAAAGGCCTAGAGCTATCATTCAACTCCCCCCCCCCGGGGTTGTTTTGCATCTTGCATCGCTTCTTCGCGATTATTGCATATTTAATATTCTGTATTTAATATTCATTATTTTCATAATTAACAATGGTTGTCTTCCACGTAACACTGATTTACTTCTTCCTTTTTATTTACTTCAGGTTATTTCAAGTTAATATTAACTAAATAGATGTAATTAAAATTAGCTCCCTGAAACTACACACGAGATAGATTCCCAGTGGACAGTGAAGAGCTGAAGGCACTGCTGAAGTTGTTGCAAGTGACAATATGAGTATCAGACACTGATAAAGTTGTTGCAAGTGACAGTATGAGTATCAGACACTGATAAAGTTGTTGCAAGTGACAGTATGAGTATCAGACACTGATAAAGTTGTTGCAAGTGACAGTATGAGTATCAGACACTGCTAAAGTTGTTGCAGGTGACAGTATGAGTATCAGACACTGCTAAAGCTATTGCAAGTGACAGTATGAGTATCAGACACTGCTGAAGTTGTTGCAAGTGACAGTATGAGCATCAGACACTGCTAAAGTTGTTGCAATGCACGTATGAGTATCAGACATTCTGATTAAAGTTGTTTCAAGTGACAGTATGTATCACGACACTGATAAGTTGTTGCAAGTAGGTATGAGTATCAGACACTGTAAAGTTGTGCAAGTGACAGTAGCTGAGTATCAACACTGCTGAAGTTGCAAGTGACAGTAGAGTATCAGCACTGATAAGTTGTTGCAAGTGACAGTATGAGTATCAGACACTGCTAAGTTGTTGCAAGTGACAGTATGAGTATCAGACACTGTAGTTTTGCAAGTGACAGTATGAGTATCAGACACGATAAAGTTGTTGCAAGTGACAGTATGAGTATCAGACACTGATAAAGTTGTTGCAAGTGACAGTATGAGTATCAGACACTGATAAAGTTGTTAAGTGACAGTATGAGTATCAGACACTGATAAGTTGTTGCAAGTGACAGTATGAGTATCAGACACTGATAAAGTTGTTGCAAGTGACAGTATGAGTATCAGACACTGATAAAGTTGTTGCAAGTGACAGTAGAGTATCAGACACTGATAAATTGTTGCAAGTGACAGTATGAGTATCAGACACTGCTAAAGTTTTGCAAGTGACAGTATGAGTATCAGACACTGCTGAAGTTGTTGCAAGTGACAGTATGAGTATCAGACACTGCTGAAGTTGTTGCAAGTGACAGTATGAGTATCAGACACTGATAAAGTATTGCAAGTGACAGTAGAGTATCAGACACTGCTGAAGTTGTTGCAAGTGACAGTATGAGTATCAGACACTGCTGAAGTTGTTGCAAGTGACAATATGAGTATCAGACACTGATAAAGTTGTTGCAAGTGACAGTATGAGTATCAGACACTGATAAAGTTGTTGCAAGTGACAGTATGAGTATCAGACACTGCTAAAGCTATTGCAAGTGACAGTATGAGTATCAGACACTGCTGAAGTTGTTGCAAGTGACAGTATGAGTATCAGACACTGCTGAAGTTGTTGCAAGTGACAGTATGAGTATCAGACACTGCTGAAGTTGTTGCAAGTGACAGTATGAGTATCAGACACTGCTGAAGTTATTGCAAGTGACAGTATGAGTATCAGACACTGATAAAGTTGTTGCAAGTGACAGTATGAGTATCAGACACTGCTGAAGTTGTTGCAAGTGACAGTATGAGTATCAGACACTGCTGAAGTTATTGCAAGTGACAGTATGAGTATCAGACACTGATAAAGTTGTTGCAAGTGACAGTAGAGTATCAGACACTGATAAAGTTGTTGCAAGTGACAGTATGAGTATCAGACACTGATAAAGTTGTTGCAAGTGACAGTAGAGTATCAGACACTGATAAAGTTGTTGCAAGTGACAGTATGAGTATCAGACACTGATAAAGTTGTTGCAAGTGACAGTATGAGTATCAGACACTGATAAAGTTGTTGCAAGTGACAGTAGAGTATCAGACACTGATAAAATTGTTGCAAGTGACAGTATGAGTATCAGACACTGCTAAAGCTATTGCAAGTGACAGTATGAGTATCATACACTGCTGAAGTTGTTGCAAGTGACAGTATGAGTATCAGACACTGCTGAAGTTGTTGCAAGTGACAGTATGAGTATCAGACACTGATAAAGTTGTTGCAAGTGACAGTATGAGTATCAGACACTGAAGTTGTTGCAAGTGACAGTATGAGTATCAGACACTGTAAAGTTGTTGCAAGTGACATATGAGTATCAGACACTGATAAAGTTGTTGCAATGACAGTATGAGTATCAGACACTGATAAGTTGTTGCAAGTGACAGTATGAGTATCAGACACTGCTAAAGTATTGCAAGTGACAGTATGAGTATCAGACACTGTAAGTTGTTGCAAGTGACAGTATGAGTATCAGACACTGTAAGTTGTTGCAAGTGACAGTATGAGTATCAGACACTGCTGAAGTTGTTGCAAGTGACAGTATGAGTATCAGACACTGCTGAAGTTTTGCAAGTGACAGTATGAGTATCAGACACTGATAAAGTTGTTGCAAGTGACAGTATGAGTATCAGACACTGCTTAAGTTGTTGCAAGTGACAGTATGAGTATCAGACACTGCTGAAGTTGTTGCAAGTGACAGTATGAGTATCAGACACTGATAAAGTTGTTGCAAGTGACAGTAGAGTATCAGACACTGATAAAGTTGTTGCAAGTGACAGTATGAGTATCAGACACTGATAAAGTTGTTGCAAGTGACAGTAGAGTATCAGACACTGATAAAGTTGTTGCAAGTGACAGTATGAGTATCAGACACTGATAAAGTTGTTGCAAGTGACAGTATGAGTATCAGACACTGATAAAGTTGTTGCAAGTGACAGTAGAGTATCAGACACTGATAAATTGTGCAAGTGACATGAGTATCAACACTGCTAAAGCTATTGCAAGTGACAGTATGAGTATCATACACTGCTGAATTGTTGCAAGTGACAGATGAGTATCAGACACTGCTGAAGTTGTTGCAAGTGACAGTATGAGTATCAGACACTGATAAAGTTGTTGAAAGTGACAGTATGAGTATCAGACACTGATAAAGTTGTTGCAAGTGACAGTATGAGTATCAGACACTGATAAAGCTATTGCAAGTGACAGTATGAGTATCAGACACTGCTGAAGTTGTTGCAAGTGACAGTATGAGTATCAGACACTGCTGAAGTTGTTGCAAGTGACAGTATGAGTATCAGACACTGATAAAGTTGTTGCAAGTGACAGTATGAGTATCACACACTGATAAAGTTGTTGCAAGTGACAGTATGAGTATCAGACACTGATAAAGTTGTTGCAAGTGACAGTATGAGTATCAGACACTGCTGAGTTGTTGCAAGTGACAGTATGATATCGACACGATAAAGTTGTTCAAGTGACAGTATGAGTATCAGACACTGATAAAGTTGTTGCAAGTGACAGATGAGTATCAGACACTGATAAAGTTGTTCAAGTGACAGTATGGTATCAGACACTGATAAAGTTGTTGCAAGTGACAGTATGAGTATCAGACACTGATAAAGTTGTTGCAAGTGACAGTATGAGTATCATACACTGCTAAAGTTGTTGCAAGTGACAGTATGAGTATCAGACACTGATAAAGTTGTTGCAAGTGACAGTAGAGTATCAGACACTGATAAAGTTGTTGCAAGTGACAGTATGAGTATCAGACACTGATAAAGTTGTTGCAAGTGACAGTAGAGTATCAGACACTGATAAAGTTGTTGCAAGTGACAGTATGAGTATCATACACTGCTAAAGTTGTTGCAAGTGACAGTATGAGTATCATACACTGCTAAAGTTGTTGCAAGTGACAGTATGAGTATCAGACAGGCATCCTAGATGTTCAGAACTGACAGAGATGTATTACAAAAGGTGAAATACAGTAACTGTATTGTGTTGGCCAGCTGTCACTTCTACAAGAAAGCGAGTTAGAACTCACACCTGAAGGCTAAATGGGTTTTGTGATCAGTATTGATGAACTGCGACATCAAGTATGCAATAATGTGAAAGCAATAAACAGTCACTCAAACTGGTACATTTCTCATAAATTATAATAAGTTTAATGATTGCATGACTGGCAAAGACTGGGGGATTTTTTTTAAGAACAGATATAAAATAAGCGTATCCTTTAAAAAGATACAAGTATCCTTAGCCAGATTTCAATCCTACTCTATAAAGGCCTGAAACAGGAAAAAAAACACCTTCAGCTACTCCCACAGTAAGAACCCCAAGAAGAGCCCACCTTCTAGCTCGCCGACTGTGCCCTCAGGGGCGCTGGATTCACCAATTAATGCAACACTGACATCAACACCTGCCGCTCCGAACAATGTTAGGAAACTTGTTTTCTCACCTCAGCCTCCAGAAGTCTTTCCAAATACTTCACGTTCTTTTAAAGATGGTGTTGCTCTAAGCCAGGGGTACTTGGACTGTTTACGGTTACAGATCCATAATGAATTGCTAAATATGTGCTCATACCTCCTTCACCAGACTGTGGAAATAATCATCACCACCACCAGACGTATTAGCTACCAGCATGACTTCAAAAGATGTCAATAGCTAAGAATAAAACAGCTGATAGTTTATTCTAATCTAACAACAACTTTTTTTTAAGTTCAGAGATCAAGTCCCATACCCCCAATATTTGGTTCCCATACCCCCATTATTTGGTTCCCATACCCCCATTATTTGGTTCCCATACGACTCAAAGTGTTCCAGTATTAGATTTAAGAGAAAACAAAATGTCAAATATTTTTTTTTTAGATTTAAGGATCTGTTGATAAATATCGCCGTCCAAAACTAGATTATGTCGACCCTGTCGCTTTGAAACATTTGTTCTGTGTCTCAACTGAACTGCGAGAAGCAGTGCCATTTACAATTTAATGCCTTAATGAGTGCCTCGTCTGGCTTTACAATCAGTAGGTGACGGTGCTCATAACATAGCTAGCAATGCAGTGACATGAATTTTATCATCACCTGACTTGCTGCCCTCCATAACCTCTTCCTTCACATTAGTTTGAAGCAAGTTTTGGGCTGCCAGAAATGCTTTGCATAACCAGGGGCTTCGCACTATATCTGTAAAGCATGTCGCCTAATTTTAAAACAATTGAATACTTTACTTTCTGGAAGCAAGGAATTTTAATTTGTACAATCTGCGGAGGAGGACCACAGTCAGAGGTCAACATACACGGCAAAACTCTTTTTATGAGTTGTATTTTCAACTAGTGTGAATTCTGTCAACTCATCCCGAAGACTGTTTCAACTCATCCTGAAGACTGTCTCAACTCATCCCGAAGACTGTCTCAACTCATCCCGAAGACTGTCTCAACTCATCCCGAAGACTGTCTCAACTCATCCCGAAAACTGTCTCAACTCATCCCGAAGACTGTTTAACTCATCCTGAAGGCTGTCTCAACTCATCCTGAAGGCTGTCTCAACTCATCATGAAGGCTGTTTCAACTCATCCTGAAGGCTGTCTCAACTCATCCTGAAGGCTGTCTCAACTCATCTCGAAGACTGTTTCAACTCATTCTGAAGGCTGTCTCAACTCATCCTGAAGGTTGTCTCAACTCATCCTGAAGGCTGTCTCAACTCATCCTGAAGGCTGTCTCAACTCATCCTGAAGGCTGTCTCAACTCATCCTGAAGGCTGTCTCAACTCATCCCGAAGGCTGTCTCAACTCATCCCGAAGGCTGTCTCAACTCATCCCGAAGGCTGTCTCAACTCATCCCGAAGGCTGTCTCAACTCATCCTGAAGGCTGTCTCAACTCATCCCGAAGGCTGTCTCAACTCATCCCGAAGGCTGTCTCAACTCATCCCGAAGGCTGTCTCAACTCATCCCGAAGGCTGTCTCAACTCATCCCATCAACCTGACCTGAGATCAGTAATTTTAATATTTTATTATCATTATTATTATTATTAGTAAGAATGCTCACTGTGCACATTGATCAGTCTAACTCCCAGTTATTGGGTTGTAATAAAATTGACCAAAATGTGTCTCAACTCACTCCACTCGACACCACTACATATATATATATACATATATATATATATATATATATATATATATATATATATATATATATATATATATATATATATATATATATATATATATATATATATGTAATGTATGTGTGTGTGTGTACATATCCCTAGTCCTGTCACTCCCTCCATCCCTCCCTCACTCCCTCCCTCTCTCTCTCCCCTCCCTCCCTCCACAATCACTACCTGCCACACACTGCACCAGGCAAAAAGCGTTGCCATTAATTCCACCATTCACACGGTGTCACCACCATCAATACTGCTGCCACCACCACCAGCCTCGACGCTGATTGCACCACCAGACTAGATTCTTGTGACGTGGCAGCAGGTCATACCTCATCTGACTGGTCAGTTGAAGTATTTACCTGTGTTCTGATTGGTCAGGTGCAGTTTTTAAATGTGATTTGATAGTTCAGTTGTTTTAGTTGCATTTACTCTGATTGGTCAGTTGTAATGTTTGAACGTATGTTGATAGGTCACGATTTTTTGGTGGCAAGCAAAAACAAACAAATATTTATGTGTTCTTGTTTTTGTGAACCTTAAGTTCTTCCCTCCTGGGTAGCAGTGGAGGTATGTTCTTCCCCTCCTGGGTAGCAGTGGAGGTAAGTCCTTCCCCTCCTGGGTAGCAGTGGAGGTATGTTCTTCCCCTCCTGGGTAGCAGTGGAGGTAAGTCCTTCCCCTCCTGGGTAGCAGTGGAGGTATGTTCTTCCCCTCCTGGGTAGCAGTGGAGGAAGTCCTTCCCCTCCTGGGTAGCAGTGGAGGTATGTTCTTCCCTCCTGGGTAGCAGTGGAGGGAAGTCCTTCCCCTCCTGGGTAGCAGTGGAGGTATGTTCTTCCCTCCCGGGTAGCAGTAGAGGTATGTTCTTCCCCTCCTGGGTAGCAGTGGAGGTATGTTCTTCCCCTCCTGGGTAGCAGTGGAGGTAAGTCCTTCCCTCCTGGGTAGCAGTGAGGTAAGTCCTTCCCCTCCTGGGTAGCAGTGGAGGTAAGTCCTTCTCCTCCTGGTTAGCAATGGAGGTAAGTCCTTCCCTCCTGGGTAGCAGTGGAGGTATGTTCTTCTTCTCCTGGGTAGCAGTGGAGGTAAGTCCTTCCCCTCCTGGGTAGCAGTGGAGGTATGTTCTTCTTCTCCTGGGTAGCAGTGGGGTAAGTTCTTCCCTCTTGGGTAGCAGTGGAGGTATGTTCTTCCCTCCTGGGTAGCAGTGAAGGTAAATTCTTCTCCTCCTGGGTAGCAGCGGTGGTAAGTCCTTTCCCTCCTGGGTAGCAGTGGAGGTAAGTTCTTCTCCTCCTGGGTAGGAGCGGAGGTAAGTTCTTTCCCTCCTGGGTAGCAGTGGAGGTAAGTTCTTCCCCTCCTGGGTAGCAGTGGAGGTAAGTTCTTCCCCTCCTGGGTAGCAGTGAAGGTAAGTTCTTCTGTGTTGTGGGGTTCTTTGCATAGATTTGGTAATATTAACAGACGATGAGCTTGGGTTTTGGTAGCGTTTAATGAGGCGTTGGATATATGGGAGCTGAGAGCCTATGCCTGTGTGTCTGTCCTGCACTGAGTCTGGGTGGTAACTGCACACTAGGCCGCCTGGCGCTGAGGCATTCAAAAGGCAGGCCTATCATTGGCTGATGCCAGATCACATGGGCAGAGGTTGGAAATCACGTGAACAGCCGTGATGCAGCCGTTATAAGTACAACCCGTACAGCTCGGGCATGCTACGTATGGCGTCTCGACATACAACTACACAAACTAAGGACAACAGGCAACAACTTTCAGCTGATTCTATACAATGTCAAAGTACACAACAGTTAACATTATACTTCACATGGATATTATCGTGACGGAACAATCTACATTACTATATGATGCATCATGATACTTAGGAATTAATTAAATGAGCTCATTCTAGAAAAATCATGATAAAAGAGATAAAAAAATTAATTTGTTCGATCGAACTGTCTTCATGTGATCTACGAATTCTGAGAAATATATTTACAAGAAGGTAGTGATTAACAGACAAGGTAGATATGGTGCACCAAATCTATACTGTTAATTCTCAGAACTCGGAGAGAACGTGAACACACACAAAAAAATTTGAGTAATACTAAGTAGATATTATAACACACAGTTAAACGCTTACTACATATTTATCTATACAGGTTATTTACATTAACCCCAACTCTGCTAGGGTGAGATTGATATAGGCTGTATAATTATCATCTCTGGGTGGATCAAACTCTGTTACAATAGGTAACTCAACTTCTGATTGAGGAGGATCTACACTGGTATCTACAAATGATACTTGAGGACTTCTCAACACTTGGCGTGTACGTAGGGAATAACGACATTCAAGTTGATCTGACTGATCATTAGAGGTAGAGGTACAGCAACAGGAGAATTATCAGATTCTGTCTCACTTGTCTGATTATTAGGGGTGACAGGGACTTCGTCATCATCATCGCATACTAACTTCATATGATCTAAATGCGATTCTTTAAACTGACCCGTACTAATTTCTCTAACTTTATACTTATTGCCGTTAATATGTTCGACTACTCTATAAGGACCAACGAACTTTTGATCAAGTTTTGGCATTGCTGACGTTTTGTTAAAGTTGAACAACATGACTCTGGACCCTACTTGAACTTTAGTCGGTTTAGCTTTAGTATTAGTTACTTTAGTAAATTCTGCTGTTGACTTATGAAGTGTTTCACGTATTCTTCTGAAAACACTCTGA
>WNWK01003240.1:0-174656 GCA_009830355.1 Cherax destructor | reverse complement strand
GGCCTATCTTTTTCCGAAAACCCCTCCAGGACTGAGGGGGGTTTCCCCGCCAGGCACCTCCAGGCACTGAGGGGGGCTACTCCCCGCCGGGACCCCGGGCACTGAGTGGGGCTACTCCCGTCAGACACCTCCAGGCACTGAATGGGGCTACTCTCCGCCAGGCACCTCCAGGCACTGAGTGGGCTACTCTCCGCCAGGCACCTCCAGGCACTGAGTGAGGCTACTTTCCGCCAGGCCCCTCCATTCACTGAGTGGGGCTACTCTCCGCCAGGCACCTCCAGGCACTGAGTGGGGCTACTCTCCGCCAGGCACCTCCATGCACTGAGTGAGGCTACTTTCCGCCAAGCCCTCCATGCACTGAGTGGGGCTACTCTCCGCCAGGCACTGAGTGGGGCTACTCTCCGCCAGGCACCTCCAGGCACTGAGTGGGGCTACTCTCCGCCAGGCACCTCCAGGCACTGAGTGGGGCTACTCTCCGCCAGGCACCTCCAGGCACTGAGTGGGGCTACTCTCCGCCAGGCACCTCCAGGCACTTAGTGGGGCTACTCTCCGCCAGGCACCTCCAGGCACTGAGTGGGGCTACTCTCCGCCAGGCACCTCCAGGCACTGAGTGGGGCTACTCTCCGCCAGGCACCTCCAGGCACTGAGTGGGGCTACTCTCCGCCAGACACTGAGTGGGCTACTCTCCGCCAGGCATCTCCAGGCACTGAGTGGGCTACTCTCCGTCAGACACCTCCAGGCACTGAATGGGGCTACTCTCCGCCAGGCACCTCCAGGCACTGAGTGGGCTACTCTCCGCCAGGCACCTCCAGGCACTGAGTGGGGTACTCTCCGCCAGGCACCTCCAGGCACTGAGTGAGGCTACTTTCCGCCAGGCCCCTCCAAGCACTGAGTGGGGCTTCTTTCCGCCAGGCACCTCCAAGCACTGAGTGGGACTACTCTCCGCCAGGCACCTCCACGCACTGAGTGGGGCTACTCTCCGCCAGGCACCTCCAGGCACTGAGTGGGCTACTCTCCGCCAGGCACCTCCAGGCACTGAGTGGGGCTACTCTCCGCCAGGCACCTCCAGGCACTGAGTGGGGCTACTCTCCGCCAGGCACCTCCAGGCACTGAGTGAGGCTACTCTTCGCCAGACAATGAGTAGGGCTACTCTCCGCCAGGCACCTCCAGGCACTGAGTGAGGCTACTCTCCGCCAGACACTGAGTGGGGCTACTCTCCGCCAGACACTGATTGAGGCTACTCTCCGCCAGACACTGAGTGGGGCTACTCTCCGCCAGACACTGAGTGGGGCTACTCTCCGCCAGACACTGAGTGGGGCTACTCTCC
Source organism: Cherax destructor (assembly GCA_009830355.1). Taxonomy (NCBI): domain Eukaryota; kingdom Metazoa; phylum Arthropoda; class Malacostraca; order Decapoda; family Parastacidae; genus Cherax; species Cherax destructor. The sequence goes on along the minus strand of WNWK01003240.1, from coordinate 173,329 downwards.
GCCAGACACTGAGTGGGGCTACTCTCCGCCAGACACTGAGTGGGGCTACTCTCCGCCAGACACTGAGTGGGGCTACTCTCCGCCAGACACTGAGTGGGACTACTCTCCGCCAGACACCTCCAGGCACTGAGTGGGGCTACTCTCCGCCAGACACCTCCAGGCACTGAGTGGGGCTACTCTCCGCCAGACACCTCCAGGCACTGAGTGGGGCTACTCTCCGCCAGGCACATCCAGGCACTGAGTGGGGCTACTCTCCGCCAGGCACATCCAGGCACTGAGTGGGGCTACTCTCAGCCAGGCACCTCTATTCACTGAGTGGGGCTACTCTCCGCCAGACAATGAGTGGGGTTACTCTCCGCCAGACAATGAGTGGGTTTACTCTCCGCCAGACAATGAGTGGGGGTACTCTCCGCCAGACAATGAGTGGGGTTACTCTCCGCCAGACACTGAGTGAGGCTACTCTCAGCCAGGCACCTCCAGGCACTGAGTGGGGCTGCTCTCCGCCAGGCACCTCCAGGCACTGAGTGAGGCTACTTTCCGCCAGGCCCTCCAAGCACTGAGTGGGGCTACTTTCCGCCAGGCCCCTCCAAGCACTGAGTGGGGCTACTTTCCGCCAGGCACCTCCAGGCACTGAGTGGGGCTACTCTCCGCCAGTCACCCCAGGCTCAGGGTGGGGCTACTTTCCACCTGGCACCTCCAGGCACTGAGTGGGGCTACTCTCCGCCAGGCACGTGCAGGCACTGAGTGGGGCTACTCTCCGCCAGGCACCTGCAGGCACTGAGTGGGGCTACTCTCCGCCAGGCACCTGCAGGCACTGAGTGTGGCTACTCTCCGCCTGGCACCTTCAGGCACTGAGTGTGGCTACTCTCCGCCAGGCACCTCCAGGCACTGAGTGTGGCTACTCTCCGCCAGGCACCTCCAGGCACTGAGTGGGGCTACTCTCCGCCAGGCACCTCCAGGCACTGAGTGGGGCTACTCTCCGCCAGGCACCTCCAGGCACTGAGTGTGGCTACTCTCCGCCAGGCACCTCCAGGCACTGAGTGGGGCTACTCTCCGCCAGGCACCTCCAGGCACTGAGTGGGGCTACTCTCCGCCAGGCACCTCCAGGCACTGAGTAGGGCTACTCTCCGCCAGGTACCTCCAGGCACTGGGTTAGCCACCCAGGATAACCCAAGAAAGTCAGTGCGTCATCGAGGACTGTCTGTCTTATTTCCATTGTGGTCCTCAATCTTGTCCCCCAGGATGCTACCCACACCAGTCGACTAAAACCCAGGTACCTACTTGCTAGGTGAATAGGGCAACAGGTGTAAGGAAACGTGTCGAAATGTTTCCACCCCGCCGGGAATTGACCCCGGACCCTCAGCGTGTGAAGCGAGATCTTTGCCAGCCAGGCCACGGGGCCTCATTATTCACTGTCATGCACTGTGGGAATTAACTGGTCAATGTTCACTGTCATCCACGGTGTGAGTTAACTCACCATTGCGAGAAATCCCAGGGGCCACTTGTCACTGCCAGACACCCTGTGGACCCTCACTGCCAGGCACCCCGTGGATCCTCACTGCCAGACACCCAGTGAATCCTCACTGCCAGACACCCCGTGGATCCTCACTGCCAGGCACCCCGTGGACCCTCACTGCCAGGCACCCCGTGAATTCTCACTGCCAGACACCCCGTGGATCCTCACTGCCAGACACCCCGTGGACCCTCACTGCCAGGCACCCCGTGAATCCTCACTGCCAGACACCCCGTGGATCCTCACTGCCAGACACTCCGTGGACCCTCACTGCCAGGCACCCCGTGAATCCTCACTGCCAGGCACCCCGTGGATCCTCACTGCCAAACACCCCGTGGACCCTCACTGCTAGGCACCCCGTGAATCCTCACTGCCAGACACCCCGTGGACCCTCACTGCCAGGCACCCCGTGGATCCTCACTGCCAGACACCCCGTGGACCCTCACTGCCAGGCACCCCGTGGATCCTCACTGCCAGACACCCCGTGGACCATCACTATCAGTTCCCTCTGTAAATTTACTATTCTATTATTGATGAAATATGTCTTAAACTGCGACCTAGGACGCCTGCCTGGAGCTGCATCCCGCCAGCACTAACAGCCTGTGAGACTAGACCTTAAACTAGGAATCCTTTCGTTATTTGAGCGTGAGCCACGGGACACCCTTTGTGTGTGTGTGTGTGTGTGTGTGTGTGTGTGTGTGTGTGTGTGTGTGTGTGTTCCAGCTGGTCCCCACTGCTATTGATTACTAAAAGGCCAATATCTATTTTTCATTAGGGTAAGAATTTCTTATATCATGCTCCTGGCTGGTACGTAGCGGCTGCCGTGGTGGTGCTTCTGTTACTGTTGCTACTAATACCACTACTACTGCTACTACTACTTCTAGGTACTATTACAACTGCTGCTGCTATTACTACTACTATTGGCACTGCTTCTACTTCTCTTACTGTTTCTACTGCCAGCCGAATGTTACTCAATATTCCAACACGCAAGAATTTCCAGCTACTATTTATTATTAAGGCTTCGATACATTCCTCATTCATTATTTTATATTACAGCTTATGTACTCTCACACCCTTAAAGCTCACATTAGCAGGTTAGCGGTTACAGTACCACACATATACATCTACGAAGTGAGTTTGTGGTGACGATGAGCGAGGCCATCACAGTTGAACTCCCCGACCGAGACACATTGTCAATACCATTATTAAGGTCAGCCCCGCCGCCAGAGACAGTGTGACTTATTACATAGATTGATCGGTAGACCAGCACGCACAGGTTGTAGCAACGGTCTCTAGCCTACATTATGGATGCTTCTCCTCGTGGCTATACTCTAAGTCGCTGCTGGTACTCACGCAGAACACCAGAAATGTGATGTAATGCTTTAGATAACCTACAAGTTGAAGAATAACTCACTTGTGCAACAACAGTCCTCGGGTTTCTCCAACTCATAGCAACATTGCAAGTAACGATCGTGCAGAAGTCTGTCGGAAAACACCAAACAACTACGAACGTCATTATGCTACTTATTTTAAATGAACTTATGAGCAGGAGCATGGACCACGCTCTATACACATCCAGATCCCTAAAGTGATACATTTAAGCAAAGTAAGAAATCCCAGTATTTCAAAGGTTGGTTAATGGTATTTAAAGCCTATCGTCTACATCACTACCACCACTTTAATTTCTAAATTAAGGATTAAAGTAAACCCTCAGCCCTGTGTACTCTGATAGACATGCACCTCTCTGTGTGTATGCCCTTGTACTCAAAAATACGTCGCAGCAGTATAGGGTACTCTTGTCAGATACCTGAATAAAACATGTGTTTCCTCGAGCATTACCTAAAGAACTGCACGACAACAAGATCCTTATTTGACATAACTAAAGCAGCTGTAACCACTGCCCAACATATTCTTTAAAAGATAAAAAAGGATGGTTTACGTCTGGCAACGCTGAGCGTGTTATAAAATTTCGAGCGTACGTTTCTCATGAATGCTTTCAAAATTTAGATGATGGGCTGCATTGCATCATACTCATTGCTCTGCCTGGCCCTAAGCTCTCACAGAGCTAGTCAGTCAGTTGATGAAAACCTTGTAATATATAAGAAAAGAGTTGCTTCAGCAACACAGGTTGATTTTCAGGTTGAATACACATTCCTCTGAGACTGTTGCTAAATTACCAATAAAATGGTAATGTGGTAAGGCTCAATAAGTTGTATCAATTTCTGTTGATGCTTACAGCCGCCAGTCCGAAGTTGATGCCACTCAATACCCAACTAATCAGAAATCGTTGGTAACAATTTAAAAAAAAAAACTTTTGTATATAGTCAGGAATCTGCTGGCACTTTCTTGTCTGAAAGGTAAATATTTAAAACAAAAACTTTTGCACTTTACGCTCATAAAATTATCTGGGAGTGGACTGTTGGCTGCAACAGAGGCAGTTGGACCAGTCCTCACTCTCTCGTAAAGTTATATTCGTTTACAGATTTCCAACTAATCCCTCTAGCAATTTGGAAGATTATTAGGCATTTCTTTTAGTTTATTTGTTTGAATGGATGCAGGCAAGAAATGCTCTCGTAACTTTCTCCATGTCTGCTATTTTCGTAGCCATAAATTAGGTTCTTAATGTAGAGCAGCATTGTTGTCTAGTGAATATAAATACCTTAGGAGCGTTATCAATGTCTTCACATCTCTTGTGTGGAAGGTTTCTGTTTTTCTTATAGTGATCGTGACAATATTAAGGCATTAACCATAACGTATTTTGTTACGAATAGTCCTAGGTCTCCTACGATTAATTTTTTTCACAGATTCTTTGATTTGCGTTTGTATTCCGTTCGTAGTTTCATTTTTTAATGATTCCATAGTAGATTATCTGAAAATTTACCTTGTTGAAAATCTTGTTATCTGTGGCTCACCGGGATATTAGTTGGTCACTCTCCTAAAAATATGAGAGGAGAGTTATTAAACGCAGAGTTAGAGGTATCGGGAAGATGGACGGAATATTTTGAGGAATTGTTAAATGTTGATGAAGACAGGGAAGCTGTGATTTCGTGTATAGGGCAAGGAGGAATAACATCTTATAGGAGTGAGGCTGAACCAGTTGTGAGTGTGGGTGAAGTGCGAGGGGCAGTGGGTAAAATGAAAGGGGGTAAAGAAGCTGGGATTGATGGGATAAAGATAGAAATGTTAAAAGCAGGTGGGGATATAGTTTTGGAGTAGTTAATGTTTTTATTTAATAAATGTATGGAAGAGGGTAAGGTACCTAAAGACTGGCAGAGAGCATGCATAGTTCCTTTGTATAAAGGCAACTGGGACAAAAGAGAGTGTAAAAATTATAGGGGTATAAGTCAGTTGAGTATACCTGGTAAAGTGTATGGTAGAGTTATTATTGAAAGAATTAAGAGTAAGATGGAGAGCAGGATAGCAGATGAACAAGGGGGCTTCAGGAAGGGTAGGGGGTGTGTAGACCAAGTGTTTACAGTGAAACATATAGGTGAACAATATTTAGAAAAGAGTAAAGAGGTTTTTGTGGCATTCATGGATTTGGAAAAGGCGTATGGCAGGGTGGAAAGGGGGCCAATGTGGCAGATGTTGCAAATGTATGGAATAGGAGGTAGGTTATTGAAAGCAGTGAAGAGGTTTTACGAGGATAGTGAGGCTCAGGTTAGAGTATGTAGATGAGAGGGAGATTATTTTCCAGTAAAAGTAGACCTTAGACAAGGATGTGTGATGTCACCATGGTTGTTCAATATATTTATAGATGGTGTTGTAAGAGAAGTGAATGCTCGGGTGTTGGCAAGAGGTGTGGGGTTAAAAGATAAAGAATCTAACACAAAGTGGGAGTTGCCTCAGTTGCTCTTTGCTGATGACACTGTGCTTTTGGGAGATTCTAAAGAGAAGTTCCAGAGGTTGGTGGATGAGTTTGGTAGAGTATGTAAAAGAAGGAAATTAAAAGTGAATATAGGAAAGAGTAAGGTGATGAGGATAACAAAAAAATAGGTAATTGGATATCAGATTGGAGGGAGAGAGTATGGAGGAGGTGAATGTATTCAGATATTTGGGAGTGGATGTGTCAGCAGATGGGTCTATGAAAGATGAGGTAAATCATAGAATTGACGAGGGGAAAAAGGTAAGTGGTGCACTGAGGAGTTTGTGGAAACAAATAACTTTATCCATGAAAGCAAAGAGGGGAATGTATGAGAGTATAGTTACACCAATGCTCTTGTATGGGTGTGAGGCATGGGTTGTGAATGTTGCAACAAGGAGAAGGCTGGAGGCAGTGGAGAAGTCATGTCTTAGGGCAATGTGTGGTGTGAATATAATGCAGAGAATCAGTAGTTTGGAGATTAGGAGGAGGTGTGGGGGTTACCAAAACTATTATCCAGAGGGCTGAGGAAGGGTTATTGAGATGGTTTGGACATGTAGAGAGGATGGAACGAAATAGAGTGACTTTGAGAGTGTATAAATCTGTTGTGGAGGGAAGGCGGGGTAGGGGTCGTCCTAGGAAAAGTTGGAGGGAGGGGGTAAAAGAGGTTTTATTTGCGAGGGGCTTGGGCTTCCAGCAAGCGTATGTGAGCGTGTTAGATAGGAGCAAATGGAGACAAATGGTTTTTAGGATTTGACGTGCTGTTGGAGTGTGAGCAAGGTAACATTTATGAAGGGATTCAGGGAAACCGGCAGGCTGGACTTGAGTCCTGGAGATGGGAAGTACAGTGCCGGCATTCTGAAGGAGGGGTGGTAATTGCAGTTTTATAACTGTAGTGTAAGCATGCCTCTGGCAAGACAGTGATGGAGTGAATGATGATGAAAGTTTTTCTTTTTCGGGCCACCCTGCCTTGGTGGGAGGTGTTCGAGGTTTGTTGTGTCCGTGATAATTGTTCTCATTCAAATTCTAGTCTTTGTCTATGTCAAATGTACTTCGAGGCTCATTGAATATTTTTTGAAGTGGAAATTTCTGATTTTAGTTTATTTACAATTACTCTTTGGGCCCAGTTTGTTGGGCGGCTCAAGGTCCATCTGCATACTTTTGAAGTTGTTTGTACTATTATACCATCTTGTTGCCTTTCATAAAGTTTGTATATATTATTTTGACATTTTGCTTGACTTCCAGTCGTCTGTCACTTCAATGACTCGTTAAGCATCAGTATAAATGACTTGCATATTTGTGGTGATATTCCATCTGGACTTGATGTCTTTGATGTATTGATTCCAGCAGAAGTCTCCTCACTTCCTCGTTAGTCGCTTGAAGTTTGATATCTCTCTGTGGTTTATTCCCTATTCCATTTCTGGTACTGGCCATTGTTCAATTGTAAAACTATTACGAGTCCCCTTGAGTGAGTGCATTGTATATCACTCTGTCATTTCCTGTTTTCAGTGTTATCACTTGTAATTTTATTGTCATTTTCCTTCATAAGTGACTGTGAAGAAACTTGTATTGTCTCTGTCTTGGCTGCTGCGTCCATTTCATTTTTTTTTTCAGCTTTCCTCTTTATATGAAGATAGTCATTTCTCTTTCTACCAGCTTCCCTCTCCTAGAATCTAGAGGCTGGATTCAATCTATGCTTCTCCATGTTTCTGTGTTCCTGGATTTGACTTCTTATATTGAAGATTGATCCTGGGGTTTCCCCAGTCTCTTTTCCCTATTTCCCCATTTTCTCGGTATACATTTGTCTATCGCTAGTCTGCGCTCCTGACTGGAAATCCTGGTCATTTTCTGTGTGAATCGTCCCATGAATTCCTCTTGCGACTGTTCTTGAGGCAGAAAATGTCTTAGCATTTTGTAATCACCTTTTTCATACATTAGTTTTTTTTCGATTCTTCAGCTTCTCACTTCTTCAGTTTCACTTTCACCAAGTAATTCAATGTCTACATAATGGTAACTCATGCCCTGAATTCAGCTATGGGACTAGTCATGTTGCGAACTTCTACAATTCTTGCAGTTTCTTGACATGCTCAATTAGTTGTGCATTCTGTTTTGGTGGTGTATACTCCAAATTGGTCTGACACATGTCGTATATAGTTCAAGTTCTCAAAATCTAATTATAGATTTTTCAGTTGCATATATGCTGCAGAGGTTATTTTGTTGATGTGCATCTCAGAAGATATACAGAGAACTATGCTTACCCCAAGGTCCTTCTCCTTCAGTAAGGTTTGCAGCATTTATCCCCCACCCCTGGTCATCTTTACCCTTCCCTAACTTTCATAACCTTACACTTCCTGGGGTTGAATTCCAATAACCACTTGTTATACCAGTTATGCAGCTTTTCAGGTCAGCTTGTAGCTATTCCTTGTCCTCTCCTGTTTTTGTTATTCTCATTAGTTTTACATTATTTACTAACAGGAATATGTAAACTATGTCTTCCGGAATGTCGTTTACGTACAGCAGAAACAATAGTGGTGCCAGTACCATTTCTTGTGAATTGGTCTGCTGGTACATTATGAGGCCTCTTCCCGGACAATCACTCTGTTCCCTTCCTTTTAGTAAGAAACATGGCTTGCACGGAGGCTACCTTACGTTTTTGATGCATCTGTAACTGAGTGGTCTAAGGCGTCACGTAGGGAACTAAGTCACATTCATGGATACTCTCAAAACGTGGGTTTGAATCCTGCTGGCTACGATCGTTCTGTGTATATACATTTGCTTGTCTATGCGAGGAGCATTGTTATATATATATATATATATATATATATATATATATATATATATATATATATATATATATAACACTTTCATCATCATTCAACACTTTCAACTCACTCATACATAATCACTGTCTTTGCAGAAGCGCTCAGTTACGACAGTTTAGAAGCATATATAAAGATTTATATAATACATAAAACAATCCCTCCAAACTGCCAATATCCCAAACCCCTCCTTTAAAGTGCAGGCATTGTACTTCCCAAATACAGGACTCAAGTCCGGCCTGCCGGTTTCCCTGAATCCCTTCATAAATGTTACCTTGCTCACACTCCAACAGCACGTCAAGTCCTAAAAACCATTTGTCTCCATTCTCTCCTAACACGCTCACGCATGCTTGCGAGAAGTCCAAGCCCTCACCTCTTGCCAACACCCGAGCATTCACTTCTCTTACAACTCCATCTATAAATATATTGAACAACCACGGTGACATCACACATCCTTGTCTAAGGCCTACTTTTACTGGGAAATAATCTCCCTCTCACCTACACACTCTAACCTGAGCCTCACTATCCTCGTAAAAACTCTTCACTGCTTTCAGTAACCTACCTCCTATTTCATACACCTGCAACATCTGCCACATTGCCCCCCTATCCACACTGTCATACGCCTTTTCCAAATCCATAAATGCCACAAAAACCTCTTTACCTTTATCTAAATACTGTTCACCTATATTTTCCACTGCAATCACTTGGTCTACACACCCCCTACCCTTCCTAAAGCCTCCTTGTTCATCTGTTATCCTGCTCTCCGTCTTACTCTTAATCCTTTCAATAATAACTCTACCATACACTATGCATGCTCTCTGCCAGTCCCTAGGTACCTCACCCTCTTCCATACATTTATTAAATAAAAACACTAACCACTCCCAAACTATATCCCCACCTGCTTTTAACAATTATATCTTTATTCCATCAATCCCAGCTGCTTTACCCCCTTTCATTCTACCCACTGCCCCTCGCACTTCCCCCACACTCACAACTGGTTCTTCCTCACTCCTATAAGATGTTATTCCTCTTTGCCCTATACACGAAATCACAGCTTCCCTATCTTCATCAAAATTTAACAATTCCTCAAAATATTCCTTCCATCTTCCCGATAACTTTAACAATCTATTTAATAACTCTCTCCTCTCCTATTTTTAACTAACATATCCATTCGTTCCCTAGGCTTCCTCAACTTATTAATCTCACTTCAAAACTTTTCTTATTTTCAACAAAATTTGTTGATAACATCTCACCCACCCTCTCATTTGCTCTCTTTTACATTGCTTCACCACTCTCTTAACCTCTCTTTTTCTCTCCATATATATATATATATATATATATATATATATATATATATATATATATATATATATATATATATATATATATATATATATATATATATATATGTATATATACTCCAGACAACCTCAGTGATTCAGCAGGAATACAGGACCCTAGCTACGCCAGTGCCATCACTGAATAAAAGACTTGCTGCTCCAGCACCAAAACCTAGTACAGAACTGGTCTACAAACTGTCAAGCTGGGATGGCCCCATCGCTGAAAAGATGCTTGTAACATCAGTCAGGAGACTGCCCGTCTCCTAGCTGTGAGTGCATCTCACTCTGGGGACTTCTTCCAAACAGTTCCCATTTCGGCAATGGGAACACGCCTCGACCCTAAGACCCTCTGTATTGCAGTGGCTCTGCGCCTTACTACCCCAATTCGCACGGAATATACGTGTATTTGCGGCGATGTGCAAGCCGACCAATATGGTCTACATGGTCTAAACTGTTCCAAAACCTAGGGCTGGCATGCAAGATACAATGAAGTCAACGACATCAAAAAGAGAACCCTTGCTACAGCTGGATGCCCAGCCGAGAGAGAGCCCCGATCACTAGCAGCCAACAATACCCACAACCCAGCAAACCGCCCCGACGGGATCACCATCTGTCCTTGGAAGAATGGCAAGCTCTTAGCATGGGACTGTACCTGTGTGTCGACACTGGCTGACACCTACATCCATCACATTGTCGGGCGACAGGGAGGAGCTGCTGACCACAGAGAGGAGTACAAGATCGGCAAGTACAGGGACATAAGCCAACAGTATCAATTTGTCCCAGTGGGATCAGAGACTTTGGGATCATGGGGAAAAAAGCCACACGTTTCCTTAAAGAACTGGGTTCCAGACTCATCGACACCACCAGGGACCCAAGGGCAGCCACTTCCATGTTCCAGCGCCTCAGCGTGGCCATCCAGAGGGGAAATGCATACTGCATACTGGGTTCGCATCCGGCTTCGGAGGAGCTGGAGGAGATTCATAATCTTTGATATATTGTACCAATGTATTCATGCTCATGTTCGTGTTTTCTGTCAATGTATTCTGTCTATTAAATCACCTATATAATATATATAGGGGGTGGTAGGAGAAGAAAATATTCAAACAGCTCCGGGGAGAACCTCGAGTTTTCCCTGAGGTACGTTTATTGTCTTCTCTGAGGATGAGGGTCCCCAATAAAGTTCTAGAGATGGTACCTCCCTATATATATATATATATATATATATATTTTGTATATATATATATATATATATATATATATATATATATATATATATATATATATATATATATATATATATATATAAAATTAAGTCCTTTCTAAATTTTTCTCTTATACGTTTAAAGATATATTTTTTTCATTTATGTTAATGCAAAAATTAATAATTTTGAACCAAAAGAACCTTAGAAAACTTACCTAACCTTATTATAACAAACGCAATTTAATTTTAATTTAGCCTAATCCAACTAAATATATTTTAGATAAGTTTACAATAATTTAATAATAAACAAACACAGTGAAATATTTTTTTTTTTCGTTTGGTTCAGAATGATTTTTGTGAAATTACTGCATACACAAATTTTCGCTTGCCTTATTCGGTAGCAAGTGCGTTGCTATTTAAGCCAAAAATCATTCTGAAAATAACGAAAAAAAATATATTTTATTGTGTTTATTATTAAATTATTGTAAACTTATATAAAATATATTTAGTTGGATTAGTCTAAATTAATTTGCGTTTGTTATAAGAACACAAGAACATAAGAAAGAAGGAACACTGCAGCAGGCCTACTGGCCCATGCGAGGCAAGTCCAATTCTCCCACAGACTTAAGCCAATGCCTTGACCTAGTCAGGTCAGTCACATTCACCTAAGGGAGGAGCACGGCATCTGACCTAGTAGCACAAGCTAGTCAGGTCCAACTCACACCCACCCACACCCACTCATGTATTTATCCAACCTATTTTTAAAACTACAAAACGTCTTAAGGTTCCTTTGATACAAAATTATTAATTATATATATATATATATATATATATATATATATATATATATATATATATATATATATATATATATATATATATATATATATATATATATATATATATAATATTAGTAACCACGAATAAGTGGCAATAAATGAGTAACAAACTGCGGCTAGCCATACAATCGAACCCGTGTTGTTTTAGCGCGCCTCATGCAAGAGCGGGAATTCACGACGCTCTAACCCACTGGACCAAACGGGGAGTAGAATGAAATCAGCTCTTAGGCAACCACACCATCGTATGTCCTCTAACTTGAAGCAAGCCTAGTTCACTAGGCTCATGTTGTTTGTAGGATTGTATGGACCAGTGGGTTTAGAGCGTCGTGAATTTTCGCTTTTCCATGAGGCGGGCTGAAACAACACGGGTTCGATTCTCCGGCTAGCCACAGATTGTTTTTTAATATATATATATATATATATATATATATATATATATATATATATATATATATATATATATATATATATATATATAAAGTGCATGTGTTTCTATGTACTTATATGAGCTTGTGATGTTGCTTGTGTATACTTATATTTGAGGGGTGTATGGACAAGGATAGGTGAGTGTGTATATTCGTCTTTTTATATATGCAAGCGCATTCTGTATCTGTGTTGTGGGGTTCTTTTCATAGATTTGTTAATATTAACAGACGATGAGCTTGGGTTTTGGTAGCGTTTAATGAGGCGTTGGATATATGGGAGCTGAGAGCCTATGCCTGTATCCGTCTCGTAGGCTTACCCGGATGGAACTGATCTACTAGGCCGCCCGGCACTGAGGCATTCAAAAGGCAGGCCTATCATTGGCTAATGCCAGATCACATGGGCAGAGGTTGGAAATCACGTGAACAGCCGTGGTGCAGCCGTTAGAAGTACGAACCGTACAGCTCGGGCATGCTAAGTATGGCGTCTCGACATACAACTATACAAACTAAGGACAACAGGCATACAACTCTCAGCTGATTCTATACAATATCAAAGTACACAACAGTTAACATTATACTTCACATGGATATTATCGTGACGGAACAATCTACATTACTATATGATGCATCTTGATACTTAGGAATTAATTAAATGAGCTCATTCAAGAATATCATGATAAAAGAGATAAAAAAAAATTTTGTTCGATCGAACTGTCTTCATGTGATCTACGAATTCTGAGGAAATATATTTACAAGAAGGTAGTGATTAACAGACAAGGTAGATCTGATGCACTCAAATCTATACTGTTAATTCTCAGAACTCGGAGAGAACGTGAACACAAAAAAAAAATTTGAGTAATACTAATTAGATATTATAACACACAGTTAAACGCTTACTACATATTTATCTATACAGGTTATTTACATTTAACCCCAACTCTGCTAGGGTGAGATTGATATAGGCTGTATAATTATCATCTCTGGGTGGATCAAACTCTGTTACAATAGGTAACTCAACTTCTGATTGAGGAGGGTCTACACTGATATCAACAAATGATACTTGGGGGTTTCTCAACACTTGTCGTGTACGCAAGGAGTAACGACAATCAGGTTGTTCCTCTGACTCACTACTAGAAGTTGAAGGTACGGGGTCAGACGGATTATCATTGTCAGTCACAACAGTCTGGTTGTCAGGGGCTTCGTCTTCGTCACATACTAACTTCATATGATCTAGATGCGATTCTTTACACTTACCCGTACTAAGTTCTCTAACTTTATAGCGTCGGTGAGAATTTTTGTGAGCCTTAAATCAGCTGTGTCAGTGCCTCCCTCCTTCTCCCCATCACAATACCTTTCTCTCTATCCACTCTCCCATTTTCTTTCTCCCCATCTGGTCTCCCGACCATACTTTTCTCCCTGACCAGCGTCTTTCCAGGTGTCCAGGTCTTCAGGTTTCCAGGTGTCCAGGTCTTCAGGTTTCCAGGTCTCCAGGTGTCCAGGTCTCCTGGAATAAAAAGTGCTGCATCAGATAAGTTTTGGACATCTATCAAAACTTGCGGATCACTAGCACCAACAGCCTGATCGACAACCAACAGTTCTCAAATGGGCATAAATGGCTGACATATGGTGGGAAAAAGATACTATTAGCAAACAAGAATCTTTGAGTCATGCGAGGCTTCACCTACTTAAATCAGGAGGCACACTGAAAATTTTGACCTCATTCTTGAAACTGCGGGACAATAAAGATTTTGTTGGATTATGACTAAGATATTGTGATCAAAACATCGCAGTGGTGCCACCCTTGTTACCACTGTGATCAAAACATCGCAGTGATGCCTCCCTTGTTACCACTGTGATCAAAACATCGCAGTGGTGCCACCCTTGTTACCACTGTGATCAAAACATCGCAGTGATGCCTCCCTTGTTACCAATGTGATCAAAACATCGCAGTGGTGCCACCCTTGTTACCACTGTGATCAAAACCTCGCAGTGGTGCCACCTTGTTACCACTGTGATCAAAACATCGCAGTGGTGCCACCCTTGTTACCACTGTGATCAAAACCTCGCAGTGGTGCCACCTTGTTACCACTGTGATCAAAACCTCGCAGTGGTGCCACCTTTGTTACCACTGTGATCAAAACATCGCAGTGATGCCACCCTTGTTACCACTGATCAAAACCTCGCAGTGGTGCCACCTTTGTTACCACTGTGATCAAAACATCGCAGTGATGCCACCTTGTTACCACTGTGATCAAAACATCGCAGTGGTGCCACCTTGTTACCACTGTGATCAAAACATCGCAGTGGTGCCACCTTGTTACCACTGTGATCAAAACCTCGCAGTGGTGCCACCTTGTTACCACTGTGATCAAAACATCGTAGTGATGCCACCTTGTTACCACTGTGATCAAAACATCGCAGTGGTGCCACCTTGTTACCACTGTGATCAAAACATCGCAGTGGTGCCACCTTGTTACCACTGTGATCAAAACATCGCAGTGATGCCACCTTGTTACCACTGTGATCAAAACATCGCAGTGGTGCCACCCTTGGTACCACTGTGATCAAAACATCACAGTGGTGCCACCTTGTTACCACTGTGATCAAAACATCGCAGTGGTGCCACCCTTGTTATCACTGTGATCAAAACATCGCAGTGGTGCCACCCTTGTTACCACTGTGATCAAAACCTCGCAGTGGTGCCACCTTTGTTACCATTGAGTCTTTGTTTTCAGCGAGTAAGAACATAAAACTTGTTTACTTCGATTAAAAAGTCAGAAGTGGCGCAGCGGCAGATACTAACATGCAGTTAGTTATCTTAACAAGGGAAATGATCGTCTCCAACCCCCCGAAAAAATGCTTGTGATGAGACATGACAGGATACATACACTCATGTCCTTTATTACTTAAGTAGTGGCATTGATGTCTGGTACTGGCCTAGAAGTATTGTGCTCTGTTCTCAGGTGAAGAAGAATGCTTAATGGTTAGCCCTATCCAAAGGTTCTTAGAGGCTTGACGATGCTTGGGACAATGCTGTTGGGAGAAGTATTAGACTCTTGTACTAGACTCAACATGGTTTGGGAATTATTGAAAGCCACGAGTCTCTTTTTCTTTTGGGAAAGTTGTGTACAGGAAATTAGTCACCACATCTCAGTGCATTGAAGAAAAGTAATTTGTTTTCCAGCAGACCAGTGGCGCTCTGCCCGGAGCATCACGTGACATACTGTTTAAATGGAGACCAATTTGCATAAAGAAGTTAATGTCATGTTTAAACTAGGCCATCATAAATGTCTTCTTAAATCAGGAAAGTTCAATGAGGAGTAGCCGATTAGTTTGAAGAGCAAATCTACACAAGATGTGGTCAAGCAAAGAGTGTTCTTGTTGCACTCGCACTCAACGTTGCACTCAACACCCTGACCACGTTGAAAATGGGGGGTGAGTTTGCAATTTAAACAGAAAATTGTTGAGCAACGAGGTGGGTATTGTCTCAGCCCTTATGAATTGACGTTAATCATTTAATTAAAAGACAAATGAGATGCGATCATGTCATATACAACGTCATGGCTGTGATAAACAACCAGTATGCAGACCTGGTTACACCTGTACTCTCAATACAGTGAGTCCAGGCAGGAGAAAACAGGAAGGCGCTGGTCTCAGTTGATAGGGAAGAAACTTAGAGATGAAATCGCTCTTCATCTACCTTGAGTCTACGTGGAGGGTGTTCCGGGGGTCAATGCCCCCGAGGCCCAGTCCTTGACCAGGCCTCCCAGTGGATCAGGATCTGATCAACCAGGCTGTTACTGCTGGCCGAACGTAGTCCAGCGGACGAACCACAGCCAGGCTGGTCGGATACTGACTTTAGATATCTGTCCAGCTCCCTCTTGAAGGCAGCCAGGGGTCTATTGGTAATTCCCCTTATGACTGGTGGGAGGCTGTTGAACAGTCTTGGGCCCCGGACACTTACTGTATCCGGGGCCCAACAACTTTTCATGTGGGGGGGTATATTGCACTGTCTGCCCAGTGTTTTGATTTCGTTGGGGTGATTTCTGTGTACAGATTAGGGACCAGCCCTTCCAGGATTTTCCAGGTGTAAATTATGATGTATCTCGCTCGCCTTTGTGCCAGTGAGTACAGGTCAAGTGACTCCAAGTGTTCCCAGTAATTAAAGTTTTTGACATAACTTATATAAGCTAACCCCTTTCCTATATTTCTCTTTTATTACACACAGTATTCTCCTTCCATAATTAAGACGCTAAAACGTTTACATCTAGATCACTTGAGGCAACTATATGTACACACAACCATGTGTACACAGTCGTTACCTTATGCACACATTCAGTACAGAGGCGGGGCCAGGAGCTGAGTCTCGACCCCTGCAACCACAATTAGGTGAGTACAATTAGGTGAGTACACACGCACGCACGAACGCATGCATACACAACAGGCCTAGTATATAATCAACATGTGCCTAGGACAAAATGGTAACTAACACACACACACACGCTCTTCCAGAGGTTAGGTTAGGTAAGGTTCGTCAGGAAACAGGACAAGTGTTTCCTGACGCGGGTCTTAGTCAGATGATGACCCACCGTTGGAGCTTTTGGTCATCTGATTGAGGCCTTCCGCTGGCTTACCGGTCCACCCCTTTAAAAATTATGGTGGTCCAGAGGTAGGATTCAGCAACAAGGGGACACAGTTGGAAGTTGAAGACTCAGATGAACCACAGGGATGTTAGGAATTGTTTCTTCAGTCACAGAGTTGTAAGGAAGTGGAATAGTCTGGGAAGTGATGTAATGGAGGCAGGAGCCATACATAACTGTAAGGAGAGGTATGATAAAGATCATGGGGCAGGAAGAGTGACCTATTAGGGACCAGTAAAGAGGCGAGGCCAGGAGCTGTGACTCGACTCCTGCAACCACAACTAGGTGAGTACGCCCACACAGCCAGCCAGCCATGAACATCCATCTGTGTAGGTGTAGCAGGTGGCATTTAAAGAGGAAGAAAGCCAGGTGTTTACAAACAGTGGTTCACTGGCCGCGGGGAGAATATTTGGCAACGAGTAGTCATTGAGCGGTAGGTGGTAGGCCCTTTCTCCCGGCCCTCGTCTCCTCTGCAACACTGTGTGGGGCCAACAACCGCAATACTGTGTTGCGCTCGCTTCTTTCCTGCAAAAATGTGTGCAAGATATTAGAGAAACATGATGGCAGGGAATCAGCGGAGTGGGAGATGGGTCTGATATCGTTTATTTCATGATACCTAGAAG
Source organism: Cherax destructor (assembly GCA_009830355.1). Classification (NCBI taxonomy): domain Eukaryota; kingdom Metazoa; phylum Arthropoda; class Malacostraca; order Decapoda; family Parastacidae; genus Cherax; species Cherax destructor. Next base: position 156,067 of record WNWK01003240.1, on the reverse strand, counting down.
CTAACTTTATCCTGGTCTTCGTTGCTCTCTCTCTCTCTCTCTCTCTCTCTCTCTCTCTCTCTCTCTCTCTCTCTCTCTCTCTCTCTCTCTCTCTCTCTCTCACTCACTCACTCACTCACTCACTCACTCACGCACTCGCATACACACACACACACACAGGAGCTATGACTCGATCCCTGCAACCACAACTAGGTGAGTACACACACACACACACACACACACATATATATATATATATATCATATATATATATATATATATATATATATATATATAAAACTCCTAGGTAGTTATAGGTTGGTAGACAGCAACCGCCCAGGGAGGTACTACCGTCCTGACAAGTGAGTGTAAAACAGAAGCCTGTAATTGTTTTACACGTGGTAGGATTGCTGGTGTCTTTTTTGTCTCATAAACATGCGATATTTTTTGCTACTTCTACTTACACTTAGGTCACACTACGCATGCATGTACAGGCATATATATACACACCCCTCTGGGTTTTCTTCTATTTTCTTACTAGTTCTTGTTCTTATTTCCTCTTATCTTCATGGGGAAGTGGAACAGAATTCTTCCTCCGTAAGCCATGCGTGTCGTAAGAGGCGACTAACATGCCGGGAGCAAGGGGCTAGTAACCCCTTCTCCTGTATACATTACTAAAGTTAAAAAGAGAAACTTTCGTTTTTCTTTTTGGGCCACCCCGCCTCAGTGGGATACGGCCGGTTTGTTGAAAGAAGAAGAATATATATTAAACTTGTCGTCTTGCACCGAGGCAGGGTGACCCGAATAAAAAAGAAACACTTTCACCATCATTCACTCCTTAACTGTCTTGCTAGAGGCGTGCCGATATTACAGTTCAGACGCCCCTCCAAACTGCAAATATTCCCACCCCTTTTTCAGAGTGCAGGCGCTGTACTTTCAACCTCCAGGACTCAAGTCCGGCTAACTGGTTCCCCTGAATCCCTTCATCACTGTTTCCTTGCTCACACTTCATCAGCACGTCAAGTTAAATACCACTTGCTTCACTCCTAACTGACGAGCTCACACACGCCTGCTGGATGTCCAAGACCCTCGCATACAAAATCTCCTGTACCCCCTTCTTCTAACCTTTCTTAAGACGACCCCTACCCCGCCTTCCCTACACTACAGATTTATACAACCTCCAGTTCATTTTATTTTTGCCCTTTTCCTCTCTAAATGTCCAAACACGTCAGGAACAAGATCTAATCAGTTAATGACGTGTCAGCACTTCAGTGCCTAAACGCATACAGACATGGTCAAGAGGTTCAGATGTTGTTCAGATCGAGCATCAGAATGAGGAAGAAATGTGATCTAAGTGACTTCGACCGTGGAGTAATTACTGGTGCCACACGGAGTGGTTTGAATATCTCAGAAACTGCTGATCTGGTATTTTAACGCACAACAGTGTCTAGAGTTTACTGAGAATAATGTAACAAACACAGAACATCTAGTGAGAAGCAGTTATGTGGGCAAAAAGGTCTTGTTAATGAGAGAGGTCAGAGGAGAATGACCAGACTGGTTCAGGCTGACGGGAAGGTGACAGTAACAACCACGCATTACAAGAGTGATATGCAGAGAAGTATCTCTGCATGCACAGTACATCGAACCTTGAAGTGGAGGATTTAGAGCAGCAGAAGACCACACCAAGTTCCACTCCTGTCAGCTAAGAACAGAAAACTGAGGGTACAGTGGGCACAGGAGTATCAAAATTGGACAGTTGAAGATTGAAAAAACGTCGCCTGGTTTGACGAATCGCGATTTCTCCTGCGACATGCAGATGACAGGGTCAGAATTTGGCATAAACAACATGAATCCATGGATCCATCCTGCCTAATGTCAATGGTTCAGGCTGGTGGTAGTGGTTGTGTGGTAAGCCCGGGGAATGTTTTCCTGGCACACACAAGGCCACACGATACCAATTGAGCATCGTTTAAATGCCACAGCCTACCCGAATATTCTTGTTGACCATGTACATCCCTTTATGGCCGCTTTCCACCCACCTTCTAATGGTTACTTCCAACAGGATAACCCGCCTTGTCACAAAGGACGTGTCATCTCAAGCTGTTTCTACGAACATGACAATGAGTTCAGTGTATTCTTATGACTCCATAGTCATCAAATCTCAGTTCAATAGAGTACTTCTGGGATGAGGTAAAATGGGAGGTTCGCATTATTAATGTACAGCCGGCAGATCTGGAGCAACTGTGTAATGCTGTCATGTCAACATGAACCAAAATATCTTTAAAATATTTCCAGCACTTTGTTGAATCCTTGCCACGAAGAATTCATGCTGTTCTAGGAGGGGAAATAAATCAGTAGTGAAGGGGTCGCCTTAGAAGGGAGGGGAGGTAACTTGAGATTTTGTATGCGAGGGGCTTAGACATCCAACAGGCGTGTGGGAGCGAGTTAAATACGAGTGAGTGGAGGCAAGTGGTTTTTATGACTTGGTGTGCTGTTGGAGGTAAGGAAACATTTATAAAGGGATTCGGGGAAACCGGTTAGCGGGACTTGAGTCCTGGTGGTGGGAAGGACAGTGCCTGCACTCTGAAGGAGAGGTGGGGATATTGTAGTTGGGATGGGCATCTGAATTGAAGTATCGGCTCGCCTCTGGGAAGGCAGTGATAGAATTGATGGTGAAAGTGTTTCTTCTTTTTTCGGGTCATCTCACCTCGGTGGGAGACGCCTTGCGTGTTAAAAAATATATATGTATATATGAAACACATCGTATGTTGGACACTTTGTCAGCGTTTGAATCATTTATCATGGTTTTTGCGTCTTGGTTCCAAATCTTCTCTCACTCAAATTCTATTAATAAATCTCCTTGAAATACACTCCGAGTCTCCCTCTGGTGGCAATAATTCTCAGTAACTACCGGAAGTACGCTCACAAAGATTTGTGTTGATGTATTTTCGTAAACTTCTTTTTTTTAACTTTTTAGTGGAAAAATTGGCAGGAGATAAACAGAGGAAAGCAAATTTTTATGTTATAAGACAATGAGTGGCGAGAGTGTTTCCCACTTTCTTATCTGAGTGACGAGTGTTTCCCACTTTCTTATCTGAGTGGCGAGTGTTTCCCACTTTCTTATCTGAGTGGCGAGTGTTTCCCACTGTCTGATCTGAGTGGCGAGTGTTTCCCACTGTCTGATCTGAGTGGCGAGTGTTTCCCACTGTCTGATCTGAGTGACGAGTGTTTCCCACTGCCTGATCTGAGTGGCGAGTGTTTCCCACTGTCTGATCTGAGTGACGAGAGTGTTTCCCACTGTCTGATCTGAGTGGCGAGTGTTTCCCACTGTCTGATCTGAGTGGCGAGTGTTTCCCACTGTCTGATCTGAGTGGCGAGTGTTTCCCACTGTCTGATCTGAGTGGCGAGTGTTTCCCACTGTCTGATCTGAGTGGCGAGTGTTTCCCACTGCCTGATCTGAGTGGCGAGAGTGTTTCCCACTGCCTGATCTGAGTGGCGAGTGTTTCCCACTGTCTGATCTGAGTGGCGAGTGTTTCCCACTGCCTGATCTGAGTGGCGAGTGTTTCCCACTGCCTGATCTGAGTGGCGAGTGTTTCCCACTGCCTGATCTGAGTGGCGAGTGTTTCCCACTGCCTGATCTGAGTGGCGAGTGTTTCCCACTGTCTGATCTGAGTGGCAAGTGTTTCCCACTGCCTGATCTGAGACAAACTCCTTCTGGTAAGAACAAATAGTTTGACAACTTGCTGGAAACATTTTGGTCACGTTTGGATAATAACGAGGCTGCTGGGGTTCAGTGGTAACAAACAATAACGAGGCTGCTGGGGTTCAGTGGTAACAAACAATAACGAGGCTGCTGGGGTTCAGTGGTAACAAACAATAACGAGGCTGCTGGGGTTCAGTGGTAACAAACAATAACGAGGCTGCTGGGGTTCAGTGGTAACAAACAATAACGAGGCTGCTGGGGTTCAGTGGTAACAAACAATAACGAGGCTGCTGGGGTTCAGTGGTAACAAACAATAATGAGGCTGCTGGGGTTCAGTGGTAACAAACAATAACGAGGCTGCTGGGGTTCAGTGGTAACACACAATAACGAGGCTGCTGGGGTTCAGTGGTAACAAACAATAACGAGGCTGCTGGGGTTCAGTGGTAACAAACAATAACGAGGCTGCTGGGGTTCAGTGGTAACAAACAATAACGAGGCTGCTGGGGTTCAGTGGTAACAAATAATAACGAGGCTGCTGGGGTTCAGTGGTAACAAATATGATTCTAGCATGAACGCCGCTTGTCAGGGATGACTGGCGAGTTGCGTGGATTTTAATATTTACGTATGTTTAGCAAAGGTCAGTTTGCTCTTACTTTGTATAAAACGCGCACACACACATACACACACACGCACACACACATATACACACTCAGAAGAGGTACGACAAGGCTGTTGAAGCCAGAGAAGAGTGGATCTAGTAGCAACCAGCAAAGAGGCGGGACCAGGAGTTGTGCTTCGACCATTACAACCACATGTAGATGAGTACACACACATTAGGAGAGTAGTGGAGCACCTGGAACGGAACAAGATTATAAACGACAACCAGCACGGACTCATGGAAGCAAATCCTGTGTCACAAACCTTCTGGAGTTCTATGACAAATTAACAGAAATAAGACACGAGAGAGAGGGGTGGGTTGATTGCATTTTATTTGACTGCAAGGAGGCCTTCCACACAGTTCCTCACAAGTGATTAGTGCAGAAGCTAGAGGATCAGGCGTGTATAACAGGAAGGGCACTGCAATGGATCAGAGAATACCTGACAGGGAGGCAACAAAGATTCATGGTACGTGATGAGGTATCACAGTGGGCGCCTGTGACGAGCGGGGTCACACAGGGGTCAGTCCTAGGACCAGTGCTATTCTTGGTAGGGATAGACTCAGAAGTGTCCCTGTTCGCAGATGTGAAGTTATTAAGGAGAATTAAATCAGATGAGGATCACCCAGGACTTCAAAGAGACCTGGACAGGCTGGACACCTGGTCCAGCAACTAGCTTCTCGAATTTAACCCCGCCAAATGTAAAGTCATGAAGATCGAGGAAGGGCAAAGAAGACCGCAGACAGAGTATAGGCTAGGTGGCCAAAGACTGCAAACCTCGCTCAAGTTTAAAGATCTTGGGGTGAGTATAACACCGAGCACGTCTCCGGAAGCACACATCAACCAGATAACTGCTGCAGCATATGGGCGCCTGACAAACCTGAGAATAGCGTTCCGATACCTTAGTAAGGAATCGTTCAAGACACTGTACACCGTGTACGTCAGGCCCATACTAGAGTATGCAGCACCAGTTTGGAACCCACACCTGGCCAAGCACGTCAAGAAATTAGAGAAAGTGCAAAGGTTTGCGACAAGGTTAGTTCCAGAGCTAAGGGGAATGTCCTACGAAGAAAGGTTAAGGGAAATCGGCCTGACAACACTGGAGGACAGGAGGGTTAGGGAAGACATGATAACGACATACAAAATACTGCGTGGAATAGACAAGGTGGATAGAGACAGGATGTTTCAGAGAGGGGACACAGAAACAAGGGGTCACAATTGGAAGTTGAAGACTCAGATGAGTCAAAGGGATGTTAGGAAGTATTTTTCAGTCATAGAGTTGTCAGGAAGTGGAATAGTCTAGCAAGTGATGTAGTGGAGGCAGGAACCATACATAACTTTAAGACTAGGTATGATAAAGCTCATGGAGCAGGGAAAGAGAGAGGACCCAGTAGCGATCAATGAAGATGCGGGGCCAGGAGCTGAGTCTCGACCCCTGCAACCACAATTAGGTGAATTAGGTGAGTACACACACACACATGTAGAGACTGATTAGATTAACAGGACCAGCGTCAAGGAGACACAGGGAGAGACTGGAGAAACATGTGGATCATAGGGATATAAGAAAGTATTTATTTAGTCTCAGGCTAGATGAAATGTGGAATGACGAGGATGATAGAGTATCGGAGGGAAACTGAATACACAGTTTCAGGAGTACATATGATATGAAGACAAGCCACGGGGGATAGAAATCTTCATCTCAAGTACTTTCGCACGTCTCCGTGCGTCATCAGGAGCTATGCAATGTTGCAAGAGTAGCAACAGAAGAAATAAGGGTAAGTTTTCTCAGTGAGGCAACGTGGTGACACCAGTCAGCTTCTCTCAGATAATGCGAGGCACCGATCCGTCTGTGTGTAATCACCTCTTCACTGGTCGCTATTAGGTCACTCTCCCTGCTCCATGAGCTTTATCATACCTCTTCTTAAAGTTATGTATGGATCCTGCCTCCACTACATCACTTCCCAGACTATTCAACTTCCTGACAACTCTGTGACTGAAGAAATACTTCCTAACATCCCTGTGATTCATCTAAGTCTTCAACTTCCAACTGTGAGCCCTTGTTGCTGTGTCCCATCTCTGGAACATCCTGTCTCTGTCCTCCTGTCCTCCAGTGTCGTCAGGTCGATTTCCCTTAACCACTCCTCGTAGGACATGCCCCTTAGCTCCGGCACTAGTCTGTTGCAAACCTTAATCTAGCTTCCTTATGTGCTTGGCTGGATGTGGGTTCCAAACTGGTGCTGCATACTCCAATATTAGCCTAACGTACACAGTGTACAGGGTCCTGAACGATTCCTTAAGATGTCGGAATGCTGTTCTTAGATTTGCTAGGAGCCCGTATGCTGCAGCAGTTATTTGGTTGATGTGCGCTTCCGATGTGCCCGGTGTTATACTCACCCCAAGATCCTTTTCCTTGAGTGAGGTTTGTAGTGTCTGGCCCCCTAGACTGTACTCCGTCTGCGGTCTTCTTTGCCCTTCCCCAATCTTCATGACTTTGCATTTGGTGGGGTTGAACTCCAGGAGCCAGTTGCTGGACCAGGCCTGCAGCCTGTCCAGATCCCTTTGTAGTTCTGCCTGGTCCTCTTCCGATTGAATTCTTCTCATCAACTTCACATCATCTGCAAACAAGGACACTTCGGAGTCTTTTCCTTCCATCATGTCATTCACAAATACCAGAAACAGCACCGGTCCAAAGACTGACCCCTGTGGAACCCCGCTCGTTACAGGTGCCCACTCTAACACCTCGCCACGCACCATGACTCGCTTTTGTCTTCCTGACAGGTATTCCCTGATCCATTGTAGTGCCTTCCCTCCAACCCCTGCCTGGTCCTCCATGAGGACCAGGCAGGGGTTGGAGGGAAGAGGTGAGATATTGTGAGTGCTAGTATTCCAGTCCCTGGCCATAAGACCTGTAGAATTTTGAGATGCACGAGTGTTCTCTCTGGCATTACTAAAAAAAAATATTGGGTAGACATCTTGCATCCCGGACTTTAGTGTTTTACGACGCCTTTTGTTTTGGTCATATAAATATAATACAATTTCTGCTTCTGGTTATAGCTGTGCAAAATGTGATATTCTTTGGATTCCTCATGAAACTTCCTATAAAAATATACATATGTAAACATACGAGTTTATAAATAAAAGATGTTAACGGTTCTTCAGTGACCGAAATTATTCAGAGACAAATTAATCTTTCATTGAAAAGTTAACAGAACCTTTTAGTTAAATGATTCACAATATTGAGTTCATGCTTTTTTCTCAATATTAAATATCCTACAAAGAAACAGCTTCTAGAGACTTGTGTTCAATATAACAGTTATAAGTGAAACACATAATACTAACAAATATAGAATTATTTTTAAATATACGCGGTCTTTTTAAAAAAAACATTATTTTAGAAATAATTGCCGATAGATAACGAGCTGAATTAATTTGTAACCTGTAAAGAAACGCAAAATATTATACATAACACATATTATACCTAAAACATATACATAAAACATATTATACATAAAATTATCTCTATGTAAAATATACGTAAAACAATAGCAATTAATGAACGTTAGATAGGAATAGCAGTAGCCTCATTTAAGTATAAAACTGATATAATATGACTAATACGCATTATATACACCAGTGCAGATATTCTACCTAATAAAGCAAAATGTACTATATCATGCAGAATAAGTCGTTAGCTTCGAATTATAGACCAATAACCCTAGCCTCTATTGTGGGAAAATTGATGGAATCAATAACTGACGAGGCTATTCGAAGCCACCTTGAAAGACAAATTGATTTATCAATGAATCTGAGCTCGGTTTTTACTAAGAGTCGTTCCTGCCTGATGAATTTACTACTTTCGCTAAGGTATTTGAGGTGGTAGATCATGGTAATGAATATGATATTGCGTATATGGACTTCAGTATGGCCTTTGATAGAGGTCCACATAGGGGATTGATAAGTAAGACACAGGTGCAGCAGTTAGGTATCTTTATTTCGAAACGTTTCGGAATAAAGATACCTAACTGTTGCACCTGTGTCTTATTTATCAACTTGTCGGTGTTGTATACCATTATTTTAGCACACTGGAGATTGTAGAGGAAAGTAATGGCACACGGAATAGGAGGGAACTTTTTTTCCTGGATAGGCATGGTTGATAGACAGCCAACAGAGTTTACATAAATAGGGAGAAATTAGAGTAAAGATGCGTCACAGGCAGTGTTCTACAAGACTGTTTTGGGCCCTTTGTTGTTCACAATATACATAAACGATATGGATGAGGGAATAAATAGCGACTTAAGCAAGTTTACCAATGACAATAAAACAGGCTGTCAAATTAATTCTGATAAGATCACTACGGCGCCACAGGAACATCTGGATAGGTTGATGCAGTTTAATATAGACAAATGTAATTTTCTAAGACTGGGAAAAGAGAATAACCATGGTACTTATAAAATGAATAATGTAGATCTCGATCACTCTGAATGTGAGAAAGATTTAAAAGTTCTGATTAGCAGTAATCTGAAGTCAGGGCAACAGTGCGTAAGTGTTCGCAAAATTAGCTTAGAGCCATATGTTCCAAAACCAGTCATAAATGACCAGGTGTAAGAAGTAAAATAGGAAGATGAGCTAATCATAGAAAGCGATAAAGAACCTTGTGAGAAGCTGAATATGGAATTAAAGGCCTCGAGGGAACAAAGATTAATGTCGTAGGCTAGGAGAACACAGGCAAACAAGGCAGAGTTTGGAACATTTGTTAAGTGAATAGAAATCTAATCGTATGAAGAATAATGTAGAGCACGACAAAATTATAGAAGACGCAGCAAATGCCCGCTCGTGATGATACACAAATCACTCAAAACAGGAAGGGTGACAGACTGCTGGAAGACTGCCATTGTGGTTCCAGTCTTCTACAAAATAAGCCAGACAAGGAGGCCCTAAACTGCAGGCCAGTATCCCTGTCGTGCAAAGTGGCAGAAAATATAGCCTGGAAGAAACTGTAGGTGAGAAAGACACAAAAGCGGTAAAGGGAAACATTATTCAGCTTGTTGCACAGGCGAACCCTTGTCCGCTTCTCGTCTTTCTCAGATACATCTCGGAGGTTTTCCCATGCCAGCGACTGTTGCAATATAGAAGCGATCACTGGAACATAAGAGAGGGGCTTCATCACGGTGTACCAGCACGGATTTAGAAAAGACAAATCCTGCCTCACGAACCTACTGGAATTTTATGAAGGACTGAAATGTACTTGGCAAGAGACTAACTACAAGCCGCTGGGTTGACGGGAAGAGTAATTAATTGCTTCCTGGATAAGTCCTGGAATTCATTGCATTTATGATGTATTGTAAACAACCTACCAGACGAAGTAGTATGTCGCCGCATGCATATGATGCAACAATGAGGTTACGAATGGAAAATGACGGCAAGAAAGTATGCGCAGAATTCTTTCACTGAGTGGATAGTGTGCCAGGGAAATGCATTTGGAAAATTTATTATTTTACACTCCAAAGGTTTGCAGTCAGGGTAGTCGGAAACTGAATATCAAGCACTGTGACACGAGAGCTTGAAGGCACCGAGGCTTCTCACCTTCGTGGAGAGAAGAAATAGAAAATACAGTACTTTTAATCATCGGAAGTTAGAAAACAGTAATCAGCCTTACCGGGGTGACAAGAGTAGAGAGAAGGGGCCAGGAGCTATGACACGATTTTTTAAAGCACAATGAGCACAACATTTAGGCGATTACTAAGACGCACATGAACGCAGGTAGCTAAAAGAAAAGTGTAGCCAGGAGCTGAGATTCGACTTCGGAAGTGAATCGACAACAGTCCATTAAATGTTTTATGAAGTATGTGCGACTTGTATTAAGTAATTTCTTGAATCGAAATGCCATTGCTTCTTGTCTACAATACACCAGTCTGCCAGTATAAAAGTCTGCCAGTAAGGAAGTCTATCAGTATACAAGTCTAGCTTACTGAAAGGTGATAAGACAGTGATGCAACAGTTCATTATAGAGGGAGACTGGTGCACCTCCTGGAGAGAAGCTAACTTTAGTGAAGGTAAATCTTATCTCACCAACCCAACAGATTTACACGAGACTCACTGAGATGAAGCAAGAAGGTTTAATCTTGGCTCATGAACCTACAAGAGATTTACACGAGACTCTCAGAGGTGTAATAAGACGTCGGCTGACTGTAAATTCTTCCACCATAGGAAGGCTTTTGGCACGACTTGTTAATATAGTTGACCTTATGAGAAAGGGAATGCATTAAGGGGGAGGGGTTAATAGCTTTAGATCCAAGGAGTTGGAGTTACCCTTTCCCAGGCGCTGTAGGACGCCTACGGGTTTAGCATTTGCTCATAAAAGTAAAAATAAAAAATCTTTTATCAGAGGACAGATATAGAATATAGGAAGATTTAGACAAGATATAATGATTTAACAAGCAGCTAGTGAAGTTTAACCACAACAAGTGTGAAACCATCAAAAATTGAGAAAGGGAAGAAAGATCATGGAAAAATAAACACATAAGCAGTATAATGGGATCCTTTATTGACAACGTTTTCGCCCACGCAGTGGGCTTTATCGAGTCACAAACATGTATAAAAGATACATGAGTATTTATAGGATTTAGTCAGGTGGAGAATGCTGGGTCAGGTGGAGAATGCTGGGTCAGGTGGAGAATGCTGGGTCAGGTGGAGAATGCTGGGTCAGGTGGAGAATGCTGGGTCAGGTGGAGAATGCTGGGTCAGGTGGAGAATGCTGCATGTGACAGTCTTCAGAGTAGGGTGATAGTCTAAAACCTTGGGTAGCTTTAAAAAGAGATTGGATTAGTATATGGGTAGACCTTTTGCAGTGTTCCATTCTTAAGTTCTTATGTGGGATAGCGATGAAGAAGTTTCTTGGCAATAGGTTCAGCTATGTTGTAGAAGCCGTTGTTCTGGTTGAAGTTGTTGGATGTACAGTTAAGTGATGATTCTAGGATTCTTCGGTATTGAGTGTTGTCTTCTCTGGCGATGAGTCTTGTGTTTTTGTAGTTGATTAAATGGTTGTATGAATTTCGGTGTTGAACACAGGCATTCCTTGGGTCGTCAGATCTGCCTGCGTACTGGTGTTCTGAAATACGTGTTTGGAGGTCTCTGGATGTTTCGCCGACGTATAATTTGCTGCAGTCATTACAAGGGATTGTGTATACCCCTGCAGTGGATTGAAGCTTTTCCTGTCTGTTACTGGTAATGTCCTTGATGGTGGTGGATGTGGAGGTAGATACTCGGAATGAGGTATTGGAAAAAATGTTGGAAACGTGTTTGGAAATGGAGTTGGTGGGAAGGACTATGTATCTCTTCTCGGCAGTGTCTTCTCTGGGTGTGTTGAAGATGTTTAATGCCCGTCGTCTGCAGTCTCTAGTCTCCAATCTCTTTTTAAAGCTTTGAAGATTGTCACATGCAGCATTCTCCACCTGACCCAGCATTCTCTACCTGACTAATTCCTATAAATACTCATGTATCTTTTATCCATGTAGATCTGTTTGTGACTCGATAAAGCCCAGTGCGTGGGTGAAACTTTTTAATAAAAGATTCCATTATACTGCTTATGTTTTTAATTTTCCATTATGTCGGTATTTTATACCATTTATTTCCAAGAAAGATCATTGAAGAAAAATTTACAATTAGGCTCTTCCGAAAACCTGATAAAAAAAACTGAACCTAAGCTTAAGTATCACACTGTGACCAAAGAGCTGTTGAAGTGACTTTAAAGATACACTTAGAATACTATACCCACCATGCGTCAGAACCATGAACGATTAAGCAGCGCCTTCATGGAGCCATACTTTGTTTTGTATGTACAAGAATATAAAGGAGGAACACTGCAGTAGGCCTGTTGGCCCATACTGGGCAGGTCCTTTTGTGGATATAAATTCGTTAGAAAACATCCAGCGTAGAATGACTAAATTAATTCATAGCATTAGAAATCTTCCGTATGAAGAAAGATTGAAAACCCTTAAATTACATTCACTTGTAAGACGAAGAATGAGGGGAGACATGATCGAGGTATACAAGTGGAAAATGGGTATTAACAAAGAGGATATAAATAAGGTAGAATTACCGACAATATGTTAAGTAAAGGACACAAATGCAACTAATGTGACATTTGTGACTTTGTAGAGCTACACTGAGGCTTTTTCGCCTATCCAGGAGCTTGACACGCTCTGGATTAAATTGATAGAGATTTAGCAGAATAGAAAGTTGGTTGGAAATAGGGTAGTTGATGAGTGACAGTCTGCTAGTAGGGTTATTGAGCTAGACCTTGGTAGTTTCAATTTAGTTGATAAATTCATGAGTGAGAGGTTGATTTGACTCGCATGAGTAGAATTATAGAAATAAATGGATAATACCGACACAATGAAATAAACAAAGGAAATGATCCTTTTTCAACGTTGCACGCAGTAAGCTATGTAGACAGATCTCCTGAATGAACATGAGATATAGGGAAGCAGTGGAGAATGCTGGCAGTGGGAAAGCTGATGTAGTCTTAAAGTAGTGTGAACATAGTGTGATAGGACCTGCAGTCATTCGAGTTCTAGGTGGATGCGTTGAAGGTTTCTGCATAGGTTCAGGTATGTTGTAGAACCGTTGTTCTGGTTAAAGTTGTTGGAACATACAGATGAGTGATTGATTCTAGGATTCTTCGGAAATGTGTGTTGTCTTCTTGGGATGAGTCTTGCGTTTCTGTAGTTGATTAAATGGTTGTGAATCGGTGTTGAACACAGGCATTTCTTGAGTCGTCAGATCTGCCTGCGTACTGGTGTTCTGAAATGCGTGCAGGTCCTTTAAGTCACACTATGTTTTCACACTACTTTTAAGACTCACATGCAGCTTTCTCCATCTGACCCAGCATTCTCCACCTGACTGTACCCTATATATTCTCTATGTTGCTCATTTTCCAGGTAGATCTGTCTGTGACTCGATAAAGCCCACTGCGTGGGCGAAACGTTGTCAATAAAGGATCACATTATACTGCTTATGTGTTTATTTTTCCAGAATTATCAAAGCTTATTTCTTGGGTAGCATTGAAAATTGGGTAGCGTTTATTCTGTTAGTGGGATGGATTGTGAATGACCTGCCTAGTATGTGCCAACAGGCCTGCTGCAGTGTTACTCCTTTCGGTTCTCTGAACCATTCATCTACATCCTTTCTTATGTTCTTAAATCCTCCTGAAGTTCAGTGACATCTACGTCTGAATCAATTATCCTACCTATCTTCGTGTCATCAGCGAATTTGTTCATATCACTAGTAGTTCCCTCGTCAAGGTCACTGATATATATTATAAACTACAGTGGGCTTAAAACTGATCCCTGTGGAACGCCACTTGTTACAGATCCCCACTCAGATTTTACCCCATTTATGCACACTCTCTGCTTCCTATTGGTGAGCCATGACTCGATCCATGACAGCACTTTTCCCCAATACCATGAGCTGCCACTTTCTTTAACAGTCTCTGGTGTGGTACTCTATCAAAAGCCTTACTAAAATTCAAATAAACAACATGAGAACATGCAGATGTTCCCGTTCATATTAAAAGTATGTAACATGAGGTTAAGGGAATTATATCTAACACGTATGGATGAGCATTAAACTAAAAGAGACATAAACACGAAGTATGAAATACTTAAGGCATTGAGGGGAAGGCTAGGGAAAGACTGAAGTGAGGGGAATATGGAGAAAGGAACATAGACAAAGGGACATGGACAAGGGATCATGGACATGGGAATATGGATATGCGAAACTAGACAAGGACACGCGGGTGGAAGCTGAAAACAAAGGAAAATCAGTGTGTATTAGATAATTAAATCATTAGTTTTATGATCATATAAGAAATTAAATTACACTGGAAGAGCACGGGAGGCTGGAAGTCAACCAGCCTGTCAATAGTAGAATTTGCTGCGGGGCCAGGAGCTGACTTTCAACACTTATAATACTCTCTCAATACACAAACCTGCCAGAACATAAATATGCCACTATATTTCTTCTACTTTTTCAGATCTTTAGGTTTCACGCTGCAGCAGTGTCAAAAATTTAAGCTTAATTGAAACTGCAATATAATTTTAAGCTGCTACTCTTTAGCAGATTCTTTGGCCTTTAAGAAGAACTGTCAGAAGATTCAGAAAGGTTGGTCAATTGGTTTGTGGGTTATGACAGTGAGGCTAACACTCTCTCAACAGTTAATTGGTTTCTGGGTTATGACAGTGAGACTAACACACTCTCTCAACAGTTAATTGGTTTCTGGGTTATGACAGTAAGGCTAACACTCTCTCTCAACAGTTAATTGGTTTCTGGGTTATGACAGTGAGGCTAACACACTCTCTCAACAGTTAATTGGCTTCTGGGTTATAACAGTGAGACTAACACACTCTCTCAACAGGTAATTGGTTTCTGGGTTATAACAGTGAGGCTAACACACTCTCTCAACAGTTAATTGGTTTCTGGGTTATGACAGTGAGACTAACACACTCTAAGAACATAAGAACATAAGAAAGGAGGAACACTGCAGCAGGCCTGTTGGCCCATACTAGGCAGGTCCTTCACAATCCGTCCCACTAACAGAATATTTGCTCAACCCAATCTTCAATGCTACCCAAGAAATAAGCTTTGACAATTCTACCCACTCATGCGCGAGTCCCACTCAAATCCAACCCCTCTCACTCATGAATTTATCCAACCTAAATTTGAAACTACCCAAGGTCCTAGCTTCAATAACCCTACTAGGCAGACTGTTCCACTCATCAACTACCCTATTTCCAAACCAATACTTTCCTATATCCTTTCTAAATCTAAACTTATCTAACTTGAATCCATTATTGCGGGTTCTCTCTTGGAGAGATATCCTCAAGACCTTATTTATATCCCCTTTGTTAATACCCATTTTCCACTTGTATACCTCGATCATGTCTCCCTCATTCTACGTCTTACAAGTGAATGTAATTTTAGGGTCTTCAATCTTTCTTCGTAAGGAAGATTTCTAATGCTATGTATTAATTTAGTCATTCTACGCTGAATGTTCTCTAACGAATTTATGTCCATTCTGTAATATGGAGACCAGAACTGAGCTGCGTAATCTAGGCGAGGCCTTACTAATGATGTATAAAGCTGTAATATAACCTCTGGACTTCTGTTGCTAACACTTCTTGATATAAATCCCAGTAATCTATTTGCCTTATTACGTACGCTTAGGCATTGCTGTCTTGGTTTAAGGTTGCTGCTTACCATCACCCCCAAGTCCTTCTCGCAATCTGTATGGCTAAGTTGCTGTGTCAGACAGGGTATAGATGAATGTAAAACCGACTTATAAGTTGCACTTTGGGTATCATTGGAAACTTCCACGTGCTTCACAGTCAATTAGCAATTTAGAGTTGAGTTTGTAATCATCCTGGCCTGGACGTGTGTTCGTACAATCGTAGAATATGACAGTATATGTCCTGTCTTATACTGTAGTTAGTTGACCAGGAGCGGGTCATATGGTACTATCCACTAGTCTAGTAGATCTTCGTCAAGGTTGGACAAGTGTTGAAGAATTCGTTTGTTAAGATCCAAGATGTTGCTGTGTCAGACAGGGTATAGATGAATGGTTCAGAGAACCGACAAGTTATAAATTAGACACATATGCAACATTTGGGTATCTTTATTGAGGAAACGTTTCGCCACACAGTGGCTTCAACAGTCCAATACAAAGTAGAAAGTTGTAAGGAGAGTTGGAGTTTTGAGGTAATCAGTCCCTCGGCCTGGAGTCGATGTGTTCAGTCCATCAATCTTGTAGAAATGACAGTATATGTCCGTAGAGGTGGCTTATATACTGTAGTTAGGTGAGGTGAAGCAGCAGGAGGCGGGGTCATAGTGGTACTATCCACTAGTCTAAGTAGATCTTCGTCCAAAGGTTGGACAAGTGTTGAAGAATTCGTTTGTATTAAGATCCCAAGATGTTGCTCTACGGACATATACTGTCATTTCTACAAGATTGATGGACTGAACACATCGACTCCAGGCCGAGGACTGATTACCTCAAAACTCCAACTCTCCTTACAACTTTCTA
Organism: Cherax destructor; assembly: GCA_009830355.1. Lineage (NCBI taxonomy): Eukaryota > Metazoa > Arthropoda > Malacostraca > Decapoda > Parastacidae > Cherax > Cherax destructor. Next base: position 139,650 of record WNWK01003240.1, on the reverse strand, counting down.
CTTTGTATTGACTGATGAAGCCACTGTGTGGCAAACGTTTCCTCAATAAAGATACCCAAATGTTGCATATGTGTCTAATTTATAATATGGCTAAGTTCTACGATATTTAACTTATAAGTGCTTGGGTTATGGACACTCCCGAGCTCAGAACCTTGCATTTATCTACATTGAACTGCAATCTGCCACTTTTCTGACCACGAATTAAGTTTGTCTAAATCTTCCTGAAGTTCTATGACATCTATGTTTGAATCAATTATCCTACCTATCTTCGTGTCGTCGGCGATTTGATCATATACTGTCACTAGTAATTCCCTCATCAAGGTCATTGATATATATTATAAATAACAATGGGCCTAAGACTGATCCTGTGGAACACCACTTGTTACAAGTCCCCATTCGGATTTAATTCCATTTATGCACACTCTCTGCTTCCTATTGGTGAGCCATGACTCGATCCCTGACAGCACTTTTCCCCAATGCCATGAGCTGCCACTTTCTTTAACAGTCTCTGGTGCGGTACTCTATCAAAGCCTTACTAAAGTCTAAATAAACAATATCGAATTCTTTATCGTGATCAACAACCTCAAAAGCTTTATTGAAGAAGGTTAGATAAATTAGATAGGCAGGAACGGCCCTCGTGAATCCATGCTGGGTATCATTAATCAAATTATGGTTATCTAGATGGCTTCTAATAATATCAGCTATAATTGACTCTAGTAATTTGCCTACAATTGAGGTCAGGCTTATTGGGCGGTAGTTAGACGGTAGTGACTTGTCCCCTGCTTTAAAAATAGGAATTTCATTAGCCATCTTCCACATATCAGACACTACACCTGTTTGAAGAGATAAATTGAAAATGTTAGATATTGGTTCACAGAGTTAATTGGTTTCTGGGTTATGACAGTGAGACTAACACACTCTCTCAACAGTTAATTGGTTTCTGGGTTATAACAGTGAGACTAACACACTTTCTCAACATTTAATTGGTTTCTGGGTTATGACAGTGAGACTAACACACTCTCTCAACAGTTAATTGGTTTATGGGTTATGACAGTGAGACTAACACACTCTCTCAACAGTTAATTGGTTTCTGGGTTATGACAGTGAGGCTAACACACTCTCTCAACAGTTAATTGGTTTCTGGGTTATGACAGTGAGACTAACACACTCTCTCAACAGTTAATTGGTTTCTGGGTTATAACAGTGAGACTAACACACTCTCTCAACAGTTAATTGGTTTCTGGGTTATGACAGTGAGACTAACACACTCTCTCAACAGTTAATTAGTTTCTGGGTTATGACAGTGAGGCTAACACACTCTCTCAACAGTTAATTGGTTTCTGGGTTATGACAGTGAGACTAACACACTCTCTCAACAGTTAATTGGGTTCTGGGTTATAACAGTGAGGCTAACACACTCTCTCAACAGTTAATTGGTTTCTGTGTTATGACAGTGAGGCTAACACACTCTATCAACAGTTAATTGGTTTCTGGGTTATGACAGTGAGACTAACACACTCTCTCAACAGTTAATTGGTTTCTGTGTTATGACAGTGAGACTAACACACACTCTCAACAGTTAATTGGTTTCTGGGGTATGACAGTGAGACTAACACACTCTCTCAACAGTTAATTGGTTTCTGGGTTATAACAGTGAGGCTAACACACTCTCTCAACAGTTAATTGGTTTCTGTGTTATGACAGTGAGGCTAACACACTCTATCAACAGTTAATTGGTTTCTGTGTTATGACAGTGAGACTAACACACTCTCTCAACAGTTAATTGCTTTCTGCGCTATGACAGTGAGACCAACACACTCTTTCAACAGTTAATTGGTTTCTGCGCTATGACAGTGAGACCAACACACTCAACAGTTAATTGGTTTCTGCGCTTTGACAGCGAGCCTCTCTCTCAGCAGTTAATCCTTACCTTTCTCTGTTTATCTGGCAGCATCTTGTATTCGAGATTGGAGCGTGGCCAGGTTGCGTGAGCCGCCCTGCTCAAAGATCATATCTTTGGTGAAATATTATATCATAAATATCTTCACTATATTTTGTCTGCTTCTCAAATAGTAATCGTGATTGGAAAAAAAATTAATTCCTGTTCGAGAGTCTCTTGATGTTGAACTACAAATTTACAGTGAGTATCGAGGAATGGGAGAGGCCGTTGATTTACTTTTCGAGTGTTTATTGAATGGGAGTTTCAACCTGGTTGAGCTTGTGCTGGAGTGAAGGGATGTCAAACCTTTTAGTAGCTATGATGATATTGACGTCACCGTATCGGAGCCTCGTGATCGAGGAGGGAATAATGGAAGGAAGTCGCTCAGTTTCAAGATGTTTCATGTATAGGTTCGACAGCACATCACTTAGTGGGGAAACCCACGAGTAGGCTGAAAATCTGTTGAAATAGATCATTTTTAAAGGAAATAGTTAAAGCCTACACATAGTTCAGTGATGTCTACTGAGTCACGATCTGGAGAGGGAAGGTCGAGAGTTGTCATGAATTTTCCGGCGTAGGACGTCGATCTCCTTCATCCTGGAGTAGAACCTTCACTTTGTATAGTTAGAAAACTCTAAGGAAATATCGTTCCTAATTTCTTGTATCTCTAACGGTAAATTTGCATCTTTCTCTCTATGAGTTCCACGCTTTCTGGACTAGGATCTCTTCCTTAATGACTATGAGGATTACATCCATTGTGAATTAGAAATTCTGGATACCTTTGACAATAATGTTTATCAGGATCATTGTTCACTAAACTATTATTATATGAGTTAATATGCGCCTGTGATTAGTTGTTCTGTCCAAGGAACATTATTGACGTTTTGTTAACCATTTATTTTTTAAAACTCGGAGTCATATCTGCTGTATATGTGTAAATATTATTAGGAAACTTGGCGAGGACATTTTTTTCTGCTAGAAAAAAACGAACATTAACGTTACTGAAGCTAGAGACAACGAATTTCACTAGCGTTGAGACGATTCTTAACAGCGTCAGCAGTGAGGACATTTTTGATCTTTCGTCATTATATTGGAAAAAAAAATAAACGAAAAGAAAGAAGCATTCCCAATGGATTCAAGGTTTCCAACTGTTCAGTGTCGTTGAGGAACGTTCAGTGTCGTTGAGGAACGTTCAGTGTCGTTGAGGAACGTTCAGTGTCGTTGAGGAACGTTCAGTGTCGTTGAGGAACGTTCAGTGTCGTTGAGGAACGTTCAGTGTCGTTGAGGAACGTTCAGTGTCGATGAGGAACGTTGCTGATGCAGAGTGAAACATGGGAAGGAAGAAGTACGAATGTTATTGAGATTCGAAGATTTTATTTACATTCTTCGCTAAATACTTTACTTGAGTTAAAATATATTTGAGTTTTATTTTTAACACAGATATAATTTTGAAATTTACGAGCTACCTATCATCCACCTCTTGTTGTGCTCTTTATTTTAAATATTATGTACACTTTTTCTTATCTTAGAAAGTCATGGGGGGGGGGAGACTTTCTAAGCAGACGCCGTGGACGGTGGTAATGATCAGGACTTATCCTATTAAGTGGTAATCGTGTCAAATATTGGACGAAGTTATCCTGCCCTGAACGGGGCCGTCAGCACAGAGCAGTATTCTAAGTGAGGGAGCACTAGCGATTTGTGACACTCTTCAAATCGCTAGTGCTCATTCACTTAGAATACTGCTCAGTGCTGACGGCCCCGTTCAGGGCAGGAGAAATATCAGAGCTGGAACAAATTCAGAGATCGTTTACGGCTCACATTGAGCCATTGAAACATCTAAATTATTGGGAACGCCTTCAAGTCTTGAACATGTACTCATTGGAGCGGAGGAGAGAGAGATACATGATAATATATACTTGGAAAGTACTTGAGGGCCTGGTCCCAAATCTGCACACTGCCATAACATACTGGAGTGAGAGATATGGGAGAAAGTGTAAAATAAACCCAGTGAGGAGCAGGGGTGCGGTGGGGACAATACGGGAGCACTGTATCAACATCCGGGGTCCCAGACTATTCAACATCTTACCAGAAGATATCAGAAATACGGCTGGAACCAGTGTAGAAGCCTTCAAGAGGAAACTGGACAAGTATCTTCATCGGGTGCCAGATCAACCAGGCTGTGATGGATATGTGGGGCAGCGGGTCTCCAGCAGTAACAGCCTTGTTGACCAGGCAAGCACCAGACGAGCCTGGCCCATGGCCGGGCTCAGAGTGTAGATAAACTCTCGAAACTCTTCAAAGGTATATCAAAGGTATAAATGCATGCATATGTAGAGTGCTCGTCAACGAAGTTTCCTTTATTCAACCATTTTTGCAAAGCCTAAATTGAGGCGGTTGTAAATTTTAACAACAATTTCTGTTACTGATAAGGTAATGAATCTTCAGTTTCAGAGAGTAAAGAATATAGAAAGAGACCACATTGGTCCAAGGTATTGGACCAGTGTGGTACGGTCGGTAAAGCACTGCGTACCTTGTTGCAAGGTTCGTAGGTTCGAGTCTCCTATATATATATATATATATATATATATATATATATATATATATAATGTCGTGCCGAATAGCAGCGGTCTTCTTGCCGAATAAGGCAAGTGAAAATTTCTGTATGAAATAATTTCGCAAAAATCATTCTGAACCTAACGAAAAAAATATAATTCATTGTGTTCGTTTATTATTAAATTATTGTAAACTTATCTAAAATATATTTAGCTGGATTAGGCTAAATTAAATTGAATTTATTATAATAAGGTTAGGTAAGTTTTCTAGGGTTCTTTTGGTGCAAAATTATTAATTTTTACATTAACATAAATGAAAAAAAATATATCTTTAAACATATAAGGAGTTAATTTTAAATGAGTTCTTGCTAATTGACCTGGCGAAATATTCACAAATACTAATCTCAGGTCGAAGGAGACTCGAACCTATGAACTTCGGAGCAAGGTAAGCAGTGCTCTACTCACCGTACCACGCTGCTCCAATACCTTTGCGCCCAGCTAACGCTAGACGTTTTGGTCTAAACATTCTAAAAATCTTTCGTCGGTCGATGTATGAAGGGGATGAAATGAAAAGCTTAACACCACCTGCCTGAAGGCTGGCTGCCTTGGACCAAAACGTCTAGCGTTAGCTGGGCGCCAAGATATTGGACCAGCGTGGTATGGTGAGTAGAGCACTGCTTACCTTGTTCAGAGGTTCGTAGGTTCGAATCTCCTTCGGCTTGAGATTATATATATATATATATATATATATATATATATATATATATATATATATATATATATATATATATATATATATATATATATATGTTAGTGATTTGACATCACTAGCGAGAACACATTCACTTTAAAAGATTGATGGTTTTTCTAATTATTCTTGAAGATATACAGATTACTGGCACTACACAAGCCAATATTACACCCGTATTAGCACACCCAACAGTATTAAATCCAGTATTACACCCAGCAACACGACACCCGAAGTAGTGTACCCCAGGCAAGACCATTCGTGGCGTTTGATAGTTTTTCTCTGTATTGCAGACAACGAGCTGGTGTATAAGGATCCTGCTGGTGGCCTTTCTATCTTTGACGCTGAGGCTCTCACTTCTCGAGTCTTAGTCTCCAATATTACTTTCGTAAGTAACTCTCTCTCTCTCTCATATATATATATATATATATATATATATATATATATATATATATATATATATATATATATATATATATATATATATATATATATAAATGTCGCGCCGAATAGGTAAAACTTGAGATTTTGGCTTAAATAGCCGAATGAGGCAAACGAAAATTTGTGTATGCAATAATTTCACAAAAATTATTCTGAACCTAAGGAAAAAATATATATAATTGTGTGTTTATTATTAAATTATTGTAAACTTATCTAAAATTTATTTAGTTTGATTAGGCTAAATTAAATTGCGCTTGTTATAATAGGGTTAGGTAAGTTTTCTAAGGTCCTTTTGGTTCAAAATTATTAATTTTTACATTAACATAAATGAAAAAATATATATTTAAACGTATAAGAGAAAATTTTAGAAAGGACTTAATTTTGAATGAGTTCTTGCTAATTGACCAATTTTACCTATTAGGCACAACATTATATATATATATATATATATATATATATATATATATATATATATATATATATATGTCGTGCCGATTAGGTAAAACTTGCGATTTTGGCTTAAATAGCAACGCTCACCTTGCCATATAAGACAAGTGAAAATTTGTGTATGCAATAATTTCGCCAAAATCATTCTGAACATAACGAAAAAAATATATTTCATTGTGTTTGTTTATTATTAAATTATTGTTAACGTATCTAAAATATATTTAGTTGGGTTAGGCTAAATTAAATTGCGCTTGTTGTAATAAGGTTAGGTAGGTTTTCAAAATTTCTCTTGGCACAAAATTATAAATTCTTACATTAACATAAATGAAAAAAATATATCTTTAAACGTATAAGAAAAAATTTTAGAAAGGACTTAATTTTAAATGAGTTCTTGCTAATTGACCAGTTTTACCTAATCGGCACGACATATATATATATATATATATATATATATATATATATATATATATATATATATATATATATATATATATATATATATATATATATATATATATATATATATATATATATATATATATATATATATATATATATATTTTTCCACATGGGGAGACAAACACTGAAGATGATCCCAGAAGGGGATCGAAATATACATACCAATTAATCTTGTGTATTTCTGTCTCCATGTGAAATATTATTGACAAGTGTTTATTACACATTAGTTATCTATATTTCGTCGTGTTCATAACAGGTATTTGCGCTGATGTTCTTCAACTGTCTGTATGTCTTCCTCCTCAATAAATCCTTATATAGTGTAGGGGTGGGTAGTTTCTTTGACTGGCAGGACACATCAACTTAAGCGTCGCGGACCACTCACTTTCGTCGATGTAAAATTTTCAATGTTTACAAACAGCTCAGACTCGTTTTTTCTCTTTGTATATTGAATATGGTGAAGAAAATGCGAAAATCTCTTTCAGTGGGAAGAATTAGAACGTTGATGTGCGTTAAGCAAACTTTTTAGATCTGTTGTCTCTGTTACGATGCTGAGTGCTGCTACAAGGTGGTCAACGGTCGCTGTAGATGTTAGTTTTGATATGTTTAGTTTCATCACAGAAAATGTTTGCTGACGTATGTTTGCTGACTCATACATTTGAAATATTCGGAGTCTTTAAGTTTAGAAATACACGCAAACTGGGAAATGGTAGTGGCCTGAATTGTTCAAAAAGCAATGGATCACTGTTGGAGTTGAAAGTCAATTGGAACTTTATCAGCGTCAACTGTGACAAGGGAGGCGACTATGGACATGTTATGTGTCATCATTATGAAATCTTGGAATCGTCGAGTAAACTTCGAAACTCAAGTAGCAATAAAGAATAATTGTCAGGCTTTTTGTTAATTTCAGAAAGTCTGAAAATAGATCTAAATGCTTGTACCTGACGAGACAGAAAAGTAATTTTGTCATTGTAATATAGCTGGTGGAACGAGTCCTTTTCAGTGCAGGTGTGAATAGAATTCGTTCACGTACCTCATCATAACAACAACACACAAAAAATCAGAGCCAATTCGTATTATTTAGCTGAGGGACAAGATATAATACAAGCCTAATCTGAAAGGCTTTAGTGTGTTAAACGTTGTTAGGTCTTGCTGCCATGATTGCCCACCATCCTCTCATAACTACCACATAAATCAAAATAAATTCTTAATTAAATTGGAGACACTTAATTTTATAAAATTGCTTGTGGCTGGCGGATGCGGTCGCCGCTGTAATTTGTCAACCCCTGTTATGGCAACTGTTTACCGATGTGTACTCTGTTGGTGAAGATACACAACACACACACACCTGGTGGTTAAAGCTCTCGCTTCACGCACGGAGAGCCCGGGTTCAATTCCCGGCAGGGCGGAAACATTTCGAAGTGTTTCCTAACACACACACACACACACATACAACAGGCATAGTGTCTAATCGACATGTGCCTAGGACAAAATGGTAACTAACACACACACATAGCCAGGAGCTATGACTTGACCCCTGCAACCACAACTAGGTGAGTACATACACATAATGTGTGTGTGTGTTGTGCATCTTCCCCAACAATTGCTTCACTATACATGTCTGCATATATCTTCAATAGTTGTTGCAGTATACATGTACTGGAAGACCTGTATAACCTTCGCAACTTTACACACGCTTGCCCACTGTTGCGTCTTATAACTGCCTAAATCAATGACTTTGAGAAATATTTGAATACCGTGTTTCTACATAATATTATATCACAAACTTCTTCATTAATACCTAAAATGAATATGTTCACATTTATATTATTACCTGACACCACATGTACCATGGTACGGATATGCTGGTCACTATTGTAAATATTATTATTAAATTGTATATTGTTAGGATGTCTATGAGTTTGTATGTTAAAATGATAACCAAACAAGGGGAGGGAACCACCAGTTAAATTGCTGGCCAATGGTTCAAGAGCTTGCTTACTACAGCCCAAGTCACGTGACCCGACCTTATGTTGTGTTACCAGACGCTTGGGTAGTGAGTCCGATCACTCAGGCCGGAGTACAGTTCCCTCAGGTACTCTCTTAACTGGTGTATTCCTCCGTATTCTAGAAGATTCTGGGTATATTCTGGGTCCCTTACACGGGGCATTTGCAAACCTTCCTCAAAGTTAACTTAGTTTGGTTATCATTGTATGATTTTTGGGCTTCACCAGAAACGGGTCTGTCTTATCCCTTAATATTCACAAGGGATCTGTCTTATCCCTTAATATTCACAAGGGATCTGTCTTATCCCTTAATATTCACAAGGGATCTGTCTTATTCCTTAATATTCACAAGGGATCTGTCTTATCCCTTAATATTCACAAGGGATCTGTCTTATCCCTTAATATTCACAAGGGATCTGTCTTATCCCTTAATATTCACAAGGGATCTGTCTTATCCCTTAATATTCACAAGGGATCTGTCTTATCCCTTAATATTCACAAGGGATCTGTCTTATCCCTTAATATTCTCAAGGGATCTGTCTTATCCCTTAATATTCTCAAGGGATCTGTCTTATCCCTTAATATTCACAAGGGATCTGTCTTATCCCTTAATATTCACAAGGGATCTGTCTTATCCCTTAATATTCACAAGGGATCTGTCTTATCCCTTAATATTCACAAGGGATCTGTCTTATCCCTTAATATTCACAAGGGATCTGTCTTATCCCTTAATATTCACAAGGGATCTGTCTTATCCCTTAATATTCACAAAACGAGTATAATAACCTTGACATTAAGGTAACTGAATTACATATATGGATCATCCATTTTAAATACATTATTAGTAAAGATAGTAAATGTATATATACTCTTGGTTCTTGTCTCCCAAAAGAAAGATAAGAAGGAAAAAAAGAAAAGTCTTATAATAGTAAAGGAAGACTAACATAATACTCTGAAATCCTTTGTTGCTATTTAAGTTCACCCTAGAAACGACCTAGTTATAGTTGACTCTTACTAAGACGCAAAATTAAGCGATCTTGTTTCTTCAAGGGCAACGCCACCCATACATCCCTTCATAACATTCAAGTACATATACAAGCTTCTCCCACTTCTCTCTCTTCCTACACCTGTGATTGCTGGTCGCATGGACTCCTGTGATTGCTGGTCGCATGGACTCCTGTGATTGCTGGTCGCATGGACTCCTGTGATTGCTGGTCGCATGGACTCCTGTGATTGCTGGTCGCATGGACTCCTGTGATTGCTGGTCGCATGGACTCCTGTGATTGCTGGTCGCATGGACTCCTGTGATTGCTGGTCGCATGGACTCGTGATTGCTGGTCGCTGGACTCTGTGATTGCTGGTGCATGGACTCCTTGATTGCTGGTCGCTGGACTCTGTGATTGCTGGTCGCATGGACCCTGTGATTGCTGGTCGCATGGACTCCTGTGATTGCTGGTCGCATGGACTCCTGTGATTGCTGGTCGCATGGACTCCTGTGATTGCTGGTCGCATGGACTCCTGTGATTGCTGGTCGCATGGACTCCTGTGATTGCTGGTCGCATGGACTCCTGTGATTGCTGGTCGCATGGACTCCTGTGATTGCTGGTCGCATGGACTCCTGTGATTGCTGGTCGCATGGACTCCTGTGATTGCTGGTCGCATGGACTCCTGTGATTGCTGGTCGCATGGACTCCTGTGATTGCTGGTCGCATGGACTCCTGTGATTGCTGGTCGCATGGACTCCTGTGATTGCTGGTCGCATGGACTCCTGTGATTGCTGGTCGCATGGACTCCTGTGATTGCTGGTCGCATGGACTCCTGTGATTGCTGGTCGCATGGACTCCTGTGATTGCTGGTCGCATGGACTCCTGTGATTGCTGGTCGCATGGACTCCTGTGATTGCTGGTCGCATGGACTCCTGTGATTGCTGGTCGCATGGACTCCTGTGATTGCTGGTCGCATGGACTCCTGTGATTGCTGGTCGCATGGACTCCTGTGATTGCTGGTCGCATGGACTCCTGTGATTGCTGGTCGCATGGACTCCTGTGATTGCTGGTCGCATGGACTCCTGTGATTGCTGGTCGCATGGACTCCTGTGATTGCTGGTCGTGGACTCGGATGGGTCATGGACTCCTGTGAGTTGCTGGTCTGACGCTGGACTCCTGTGATTGCTGGTCGCATGGACTCCTGTGATTGCTGGTCGCATGGACTCCTGAGCCTTCCCTTGATCTTCTCAGAAGAAATAGAGCTTGTTTATTTTTTTAATTATGTAACTCTCAAATATTGAGGCATATATGGAGAACACTAACCTCTATGTCAAGGTATCTTAAAGGTTAAAATAAAATATCATAAATTCTGGGCAAGTATCAAATTTACTTTCAACAGATCAGTGATGATAAATTGTAAATAATAAACAGGTATACTTGGGGACAATCCTGTTAGCTCTTTTAAGGTATAATTGCTACAAATGTTTTGTGTATTTATATGCTTTTGTGGCATCGCCCACATGACAGATGTGACCTACACGATAAACTAGCAGTTTCGGATACTAAAATGAAACTAGTGTAGCTGGCACGTAGAATAGGGCATCCTCCAGTGTAGCTGGCACGTAGAATAGGGCATCCTCCAGTGTAGCTGGCACGTAGAATAGGGCATCCTCCAGTGTAGCTGGCACGTAGAATAGGGCATCCTACACTTCAGGTAAACTCAGATATCTTCAATGAAAACTTGTCTTCTCCACAGCGGCAGCTGAACGTGGCCCACTTCAGTGTGTCTCCTGATCTTCGTTATGTACTGCTGGCTGAACACGTCGAGAAGGTAGGTACCATGAGAGTTGCATACCCCATACACAACCATCCAGGTGATTAAGTGCCTGTCTGTCTATAATAATAATATATTCATGCGACGGGGTTGTAAAACTAACAAGCTAATATAAAAGACGCAAGAGCAGAATAAAAACCTTTAAGACAGTGGTTCGCTTGGAGACCAAGCTTTTTCACATCTGAACATAGTACATGGTAAGTTAGGTTAGGTTTAACATCTTTATTATGCTCCCCATACCCATCCTGCGGGCGTCTACAGTATCATATACAGTCGGGAGAGCAGATGGTGGTGGTGAAAAAAACGAGTCTCCAAGCGAAACGTTGCGTCAATAAATGTTTCTCTTCATAAACGGGTGGAGTTAGAACCGGCGATCAGAGTCCTAGATCTCCAGACCGACGCGTTAACCACTGGAAGATTTATGACTGTCTGATCGCGGGTTCTAACCCCACCCGTATTATGGTTTGTTTGCAATCGTGTCATTACGATTTCGTGAGTCATATTTCTCTTCATATTCTTTCTTTTTTATATATATTTTCCTCCAGCTTGCATATTTAGGTGTTGAGTTGCTTATAACACATCTGAATTAAGTTTGTATAGCATTGACAGCTTCACATCAGTTGTAATAACCTGGCGTAACTATCAGTATTTCTCTGGAACCAATACTGTGGTAAAAAAAAAATTATAAATAACTTCCTCGGGACGTATAAATTAGTTAAGGAAGTTTGCAAGATGTTGTCAGTCGCATGTGTTCGTTAATGGAAAAGTCGCTGAAAAATGAGTTACTTGTGTTGACTGTTGATGAGCACACCTGCTCAGGTACGGCAGGTAATTAAAGCACTTTGAGGGAGCCAGTTAGTCGCGCGAGTCGCTTACCTGTCTTCCTAACACCAACATTAATTTTACACTATGCTAACTTAATTTGCTTGCACTAGATACGCTGTTTTAGCGTAGGTTAGTTTATCGTTGGATAATTATCCAATTAAATCTGATTATAATCAGATTTAGTCATTTATAACTAACATCAAAATCAATATAAGCAACTGTTCATAAGTGGGAGATTATAAACAAGAAAAACGCACAATACTGTGACTGGAACAATACACAAATAACCCGTGCACACGGGAGAGGGGAGCTTACGACGACGTTTCGGTTCTACGTGGACCAGAACACGGGGGACCAGCCAAAAATACTGCGGAAGAGAATATGCCACAAAACCAACGTTGACATTTCAGCAACACCCTTGGAAATAAATGGTATAAAATTCCGACACATTGGAAAAATAAACACATTAGCAGTATCATGTGATCCTTTATTGACAACGTTTCGCCCACAGTGGGTTTATCAAGCCACAAACAGATATGTTTGTTACGGGATCAAACACACATATGTCCATCAGTTTTTCGAGGAATTTGCACTTTTTTTTTTTACTAGAAGTTTTGAAGATTTTGAAATAGCACCTATGATTTTGAATATTTAATACATTGCTAATTTAGGCGTTTATTGCTAGTTTACCTTCCTGTGAGAACAGTTTTTAACAGTAGATAGCATGATTATATATTATTTTAATTTATTATTGTGACCACGAACCAGTGGTATTGATCAATATAATATAAAATACTGCTCGTTGAGGCTAGTACACCCACACCACCGTATGTCCTCGGACCAAGGGTAACACACCTAGCTTGGCTGGGTGCTTGGTTCTTGTAGGATTGCGTGGTCCTGTGGGTTAGAGCGTCATGGGTTTTCGCTCACCATGAGGCGGGCCAAAGCAACATGGGTTCGAATCCTTGGCTAGTCGCAGTGTTGTTATTGAACATTATTTTAATATATCCTGTTAGGTCTTACCTCTTTTTTTCTCATCAGCCCTTAATAATTGATATACCTCCTAAGTTGTTTCCATATCCTCTAATTCAACTCTGGGACTAACACCTACTAAGATAGTTTTTTTAACACGGAAACTATTTAATACTTCATATATTTCCTCCTCTACTTCAGTGATTTTGCCTCGTCATTTATTTTATGTATTTTCTCTTTTAGTCTACGTTTTGCAAACTTTAATTAAAGATTTTGTTCTATCTTGCTTATGTCTCTTATTTTATTTTCAAATCCTCTTTCTTCCTGTGTATCTCTGAAAAGTTTCTTGATTGGTCCGCTTCCAATAATGATTCTAAGTCCCTGTTTTTCATAGCTCTGGAATACCTTTCTTGAAACGCTTCTAGTATCCCTTTCTGGAATAAACTGTTTAAGTACATTTTCATATGTAGTATATTGCAGAACTCTTTGCATGTTTCTTCATTTAATTTCTCTAAAATATTATTTTAAAGCATTATAATTCCCGCTCTTAGAATCTAGGCTTTCTTGTTTGTCTTCTCAACTACTAAATCATGTTTCAGCTGCACATGTTATTTCCAGTATAGCATGATCACTCTTCCCAAGCGGCTTAGATCATTCATGTTGATTTTTTTTCCCAGTGTCCGAGTATATAATCTAATACTGACTTTGTTGTCTTCTTATTCTTGTCGCTTCATTTATATGTTGATGAATAGAAACAACTGTCAACCTCTTATTTTGTTGTATCCCACTGGAGAAGTTTATTCTTTCTACTCTGTATCTGTAACATATAAAAATCTTTATCTTTTATTCAGTGGTTCTTCACTTCGTAGGTCTTGCACTGGTCTTGTTGCTCTCTTCTGAGTTCTCTCATGATTCACTTTGTGTTTTACTTGGGTTTCATATCAGTATTATATATTCAAGAATGGGTCACATGTATGTTTTACAAAGTATTTTAAGAGTTTTTATCTAGGTTTCTGAGAAATTCTCATATGTTTGCAAGCTTTGTCCGTGTTGCAGATGTTATGTTTATGTGCCTAACGAAACAAGTTTGGAGTAATGGTTATTCGCAGGTGTTTTTCTGTTTCTGTGAGTTCTTTATTATTGCTAGATAATTCTCCTGTTTCCATTCTCCTTTTCCCATCTACCAGCTTCAAATCATTACTTTTGAAAAGGGTAAATTCGATAAGTCTGTTCAAGTCTTCTTGCAAGCTTCTTTTATTCTCTTTAGTTGCAGTCTCATTTCTTTGGCGTCTTCTGCAAACCAGGATTTATAAGGGTTAACTCCTCTAACTAGATCATTTATGTATTATCAGCATTAGTAAGGGACTCATCACTGATCTTTGTGGAACAATTATAGTTAGATTTCCCAGCCTGATGTTGCATTTATTTTCGTGTGTCTACTTTCCAGTGTTCAGGTTGCCTCTGTCCATGATGATACTTCCTAATTTGTTTATGTACCATAACAAAAGCCTTCTTGCTGGCTAGGAATATGCAATCCACCCATCCCTCCCTTTCCTGCCTGATCTGTGTTAGTCGATCATATGTTTCTATGTTAGTTACCTGATTTTCTTCATTTCTGAATCATTATTGATGGTCTGCGAGGATTCCAACACACTCTAGGTGTTCAGACAGTCTTTTCCTAACGATATATGTTCCAGTCATTCGTATAGTGTACCCATTATAGATACTGGCTGTAGTTTAATACTTCTTCCTGTGACATGTCCAAAACATTTGCAAACTTCTGCTTCTCTGGCACCTCGCCAGTCTCTAGTGATGTGTTGAAGGTCAGAGCGGGTACCTTGAATATTTTGTCGACTCTTAATATTCTTGATATTCCATCTGGTATTGATGTCTTTGCTGTAATGAATTTTACCAAGAGTCCCGTCACTTCCTCATTCGTATTTTCAGTGCTTGATAGTTTTATTGGGTTTATCCTCTTCCCTCTCTGGTAACGACTCGTGCTCATTTATAAAACACTTTGATTATCATTTTCTTTAGTGTACCTTCTTATTTCATCAATATTATCACTTGAGTTTTTATTGTCATTTTTTTCTTCTAATGTAGCTGTAAGTCATATTTTATACTGTCATGGTCTTGGCCGCTGTATCACTTTCAAATTGTTTTGTGACTCCAGTTTTCACCTGAATGTAAGAACTTCCATCTCGTTTGCTAGTTTCTCTGCTCTCTTATTTTGGGCTCACTCTATATATTTTCCATGCTTTAGTGTTATTAGACTTAGCATCCTTAACATGAGGATTAAACCATGGGTTCTCCCAGAATCTTTGCCTATCCAGATTGTTATAAATTTCTCTGTCAATTCCTTGCACTTCTAGTTTAAAATTACGGTAATTTGCTGGGTGGACCGTCGCTCGAACCCTCGAACCCATTTTCTCATTGCATTTGAGCCAGAAGTCTCATCCCATCGTAATAGTTTTCTTGTACATCAGTCACTTCGGTTCTTCAATATCTCGGTTCTTTCTAAAGTTTCTCATGCTGCAGGTACCTGAATGCCACCCCACACTGTGTGCGCATCTATGTGTACATTATATACGCATGCGTGAATGTACAGTTAAGTTGTGTATGTGTGTGTGTAAGAACGTGTGTACTCACCTATAAGTCGTTGTAGGGGTCAATTCACAGCTCTTGGCCCCGCCTGTTCGCGTGAGTGTGTTTTTCGTGTGGGAGGGGTTCGTGTGTGCGAGAGGTTCGTGCGTGGGGGGATTTCTTTGTGCGAGAGGTTCGTGTGCGGGGAGACTTGTATGTGTGAGGGGTTCGTGTATGGGAGGACTCGCGTGTACGAGGGGTTCGTGTGCTAGGGGTTCCTGTGTGCTAGGGGTTCCTGTGTGCGAGGGGTTCCTGTGTGCGAGGGGTTCGTATGTGGGTGACTCGTTTGTGTGTGTGTGTGTGTATGTATGGGGGTTCGTGAGTGTGTGTATGGGGGTTCGAGTGTGTGTACTCACCTAATTGTAGTTGCAGGAGTAGCTTCATATCTCCTGTGCGCGCGTGTGTGTGTGTACTCACCTAGATGTACTCGCCTAGTTGTGGTCGCAGGGGTCGATACACAGCTCCTGGCCCCGCCTCTTCACTGGTCGCTACTAGTTCACTCTTCCTGCTCCATGAGCTTTATCATACCTCTTCTTAAAGCTATGTATGGATCCTGCCTCCACTACATCACTTCCCAGACTATTCCACTTCCTGACAACTCTGTGACTGAAAAAATACTTCCTAACATCCCTGTGGTTCATCTGAGTCTTCAACTTCTAACTGTGACCCCTTGTTGCTGTGTCCCATCTCTGGAACATTCTGTCTCTGTCCACCTTGTCGATTCCTCTCAGCATTTTATATGTCGTTATCATATCCCCCCTATCTCTCCTGTCCTCCAGTGTCGTCAGGTCGATTTCCCTTAACCTCTCCTCGTAGGACATACCCCTTAGCTCCGGGACTAGTATTGGTGCAAACCTTTTCACTTTCTCTTGTTTCCTTAATATGCTTGGCTAGGTGTGGGTTCCAAACTGGTGCTGCATACTCCTGCACTGAACGATTCCTTATTAAGACGTCGGTTTGCTAGGCTCCCGTATGCTGCAGCAGTGACGTTTGTAGTCTCTGGCCCCCTAGACTGTACTCCGTCCGTCTGCGGTCTTCTTTGCCCTTCCCCAATCTTCATGACTTTGCACTTGGTGGGGTTAAACTCCAGGAGCCAGTTGCTGGACCATGCCTGCAGCCTGTCCAGATCCCTTTGTAGTTCTGCCTGGTCCTCGTCCGATTGAATTCTTCTCATCAACTTTATATCATCTGCAAACAGGGACACTTCGGATTCTATTCCTTCCGTCATGTCGTTCATAGATACCAGAAACAGCACAGGTTCTAGGACTGACCCCTTTGGAACCCCGCTCGTTACAGGCGCCCACTCCGACACCTCGCCACGTACCATGACTCGCTGTTGTTTTCTTGACAGGTATTCCCTGATCCATTGCAGTGCCTTCCCTATTATCCCTGCCTGGTCCTCCAGTTTTTGCACTAATCTCTTGTGTGGAACTGTGTCAAACGCCTTCTTACAGTCCAAGAAAATTCAATCTACCCACCCCTCTCTCTCTCTCTCGTATCTTACTGCTGTCACCCTGTCATAGAACTCCAGTAGGTTTGTGACACAGGATTTCCCGTCCCTGAAACCGTGCTCGGTGTAGTTGATAAGCTCATTCCTTTCTAAGTGTGTATGTGTGTTAGTTACTATTTTGACCTAGGCACATGTCGATTAGACACTAGGCCTGTTGTATATGTGTGAGTCTCTTCGTATATTTACACTGTTATTTAAGTTGCTGTCAGTTTCAAAAACCTTCTTGTCCTGCTCCTACACCTATGTTCAGCTATGTTAGTGTATGTCTGACCTTAGCTCCTGCGCGCGCACTCACTGATGCGTGTCGACCTAGCATGTGGTATCACCACTCTCCTTCCCAGCTTCTCTGCCCTACTAAAAGTTAAGTGCTCTATGTATGATAATCAGCTCTCCAGAGCAGGGTTTATGACCCCCAGCTATCAGTGTTGCAGGACCAACGTGTGCAGTCTCACATGCAACCATAAACAGGTGATTTGTATATGTGTGTGTGTGTTCATGCGTGCGTGTTTACGAGGCTGGGGGGACTCTGATGGCTATACTGACGTTTTACAAACACTCGTTGTTTTGTTAGTACTAACGATGCACTAGCACAGTAACAATGTATTCCCAGTAAATGTGTGCTGGGTATGTTGTTGTTGTTTTAATTTTTAGGGTAGGAAGAGTTTTACAAATTGGTAAGTTGCAGTACACAGTAAACTGGCGTCACTGTGTGACCCTGGGGGACCGACATGGTCTGGATGTATTGACAAGGTGGAGCACATGACACCTAGATGCAGTGGATATCTTCCTGCACTTCTTGGAATCATGACAGCTGTCATTTTTACTGCCAGATGTGTGCGTATCATTGTTACTGCCAGATGTGTGCGTGTCATTTTTACTGCCAGATGTGTGCGTGTCATTGTTAGTGTCAGATGTGTGCGTATCATTGTTACTGCCAGATGTGTGCGTGTCATTATTACTGCCAGATGTGTGCGTGTCTTTGTTACTGTCAGATGTATGCGTGTCATTATTACTGCCAGATGTGTGCGTGTCATTATTACTGCCAGATGTGTGCGTATCATTGTTACTGCCAGATGTGTGCGTGTCATTGTTAGTGTCAGATGTGTGCGTGTCATTATTACTGCCAGATGTGTGCGTGTCATTGTTACTGCCAGACGTGTGCGTGTCATTATTACTGCCAGATGTGTGCGTATCATTATTACTGCCAGATGTGTGCGTATCATTGTTACTGCCAGATGTTCTTTGTCACTTGTATTGTTAAGCTTATGTATGTGATAAGTGACACTTGTGCGTGAAGCTGGGTCAGGTCTGCTAATGATTCTCCCAGACGTCTTTGCTAACCTCAGGAAGGGGCACCCACTCTGCGGACAAAAAAAAATAGTATTATGAGTAGTGAGAAAATCTTATCAGGTTCGTCCGTGCGTCCATCAAAGGGAGCCGCTAGAGCCCCTCCAGGTGTGGATCTCAGCCCATCCTTCACTTAGTTATATACACTGGTCTCTCATTAAATTATTCGTATCTGATAAGTTATAATTTAGTAATATAATTTGTTGGGTATTCGACAGTTTGCGGGGTTCGAGTCTTCGCTTGGTTTTCGCCAGACAGAGAAGCTTTCTACCCGAAAGGGTACCTGCAAAATGTTTTCGGGGATCATCTCCCCTGCGGCCCGGTCCCAGACTAGACCTCCCGGTGGATCAAGGCTTGCTCAATTAGACTTTTACTCCTGGCCGCCCGCAGTCTTGCATGCGAATCACAGCCTGTCGGTCAGTAACTGACTTGAGGAATTTGTAAAGTTCACATTTGAAGATAGCGAAAGTTTTGTTGGTAATTCCTCTTTTGCACGAAAGGAAGGTATTTAAGAGTCTGAGACCTCTGACATTACTCATCGAGTTCTGCCTCAGTGTACTCGTCGAGGCCCTGGTTTGTGGAGGTACTTTGCACTGTCTGTCAAGTCCCTGTTGTTGTGAAGCCTTGGGACTAGTCCCTCCAGATTTCCCAGGTGAAAATTATGAAGTACCTTTCAAAAATGTAGTTTAAGGAACTTCAAGCTATCCTAGTAGATTAGATTTAATATATATTTGCGACGAAAGTTCTCTTTACGTTTTCTAGCTCAGTCTCGCGTGCCTTGAAGGAAGCCGTTAGTGTACAGTAGTAATTCTGCAGGGAGAGGAACATGTAACTTGACAAGTATTATTGTCTTGAAAGTCTTAGTTATCCAACCTTTCATTGATTGTGAGATCTGACATCACTCCCAAGCTTCGTACATGGAGTTTTCGCTCTACTGAATAATTTGTGGTTTGTCCTGTACTTTCAGTCTGTTTGCTCCACTCTTCCATAGTGGAGCACCTGAAACCTGTCGTCATTAAACATTATATTGTCTGAGGCCCAATGTCTGATTTATGTCCTCTTGAAGATTGGACTAGTCTTCGACGGACGCCACTCAGAAATTCTGGTGTCATCAGTAAGGGATACTATGGTGATGTGATTTATGTCCTTGTTTGTGTTGGATATAAGAATGTTAAACAGAGGTAGGGTGAGCAATGTTCCTTGAGGAACAGAGTTTTCACTGTGGTAGCCTCCGACTTCACTCTGTTTACTATTACTGCTCTCTAGGTTCAGTTTGGCTACGAAATGTGACCTGACGACTATAATGATGATGAAAATAAGCCAAGATAGTGTAGCTTATTTCCATTTTGATCCTGAGGTCCTCCACTAACCTAAATGTGACCATAAAAGTTAAACTTCTAGGCATCTATTTACTGCTAGATGAAGAGTTAGCAGACTGCTAGGAAACTTGACCAAGCGTCTCACCGCGCTCATGATTGATCCCGGGTGCTATGGATTGTAAGCCGAACACTCCACCAGTGAGGTACGACGTGCACTGTGGAAGCTCCATCCTAATAAGGCTCTTGGAAGAGAAAGACGTTATAAAATACAAATTTCAAACATAAATTGTCTCAATGTACAGAATCTTGTGTCCAGCATCCGCACTAGTACTTCATTAGAAGGCATACCTGTGCTATACCCGTGGCCTGTTTCCACGGTTCTTCTGCCCTGGCAGCCCAGCCTGAGGCAATGTCTTGTTGTCTGCCTGGTTAACCAGGCTGTTGATGCCAACAGCCGGGTAGCTCACGAAAAAACAGCTGGTCAGCTATATCCTTTGGCACAAAGAACCTGAAACACTAGCAGAAGTGTATCTTTAATTCTGAAACACTAGCAGAAGTGTATTTTAATTCTGAAACACTAGCAGAAGTGTATCTTTAATTCTGAAACACTAGCAGAAGTGTATCTTTAATTCTGAAACACTAGCAGAAGTGTATCTTTAATTCTGATACACTAGCAGAAGTGTATCTTTAATTCTGAATACACTAGCAGAAGTGTATCTTTAATTCTGAAACACTAGCAGAAGTGTATTTTAATTCTGAAACACTAGCAGAAGTGTATCTTTAATTCTGAAACACTAGCAGAAGTGTATCTTTAATTCTGAAACACTAGCAGAAGTGTATCTTTAATTCTGATACACTAGCAGAAGTGTATCTTTAATTCTGATACACTAGCAGAAGTGTATCTTTAATTCTGAAACACTAGCAGAAGTGTATCTTTAATTCTGAAACACTAGCAGAAGTGTATCTTTAATTCTGAAACACTAGCAGAAGTGTATCTTTAATTCTGAACACTAGCAGAAGTGTATCTTTAATTCTGAAACACTAGCAGAAGTGTATCTTTAATTCTGAAACACTAGCAGAAGTGTATCTTTAATTCTGAAACACTAGCAGAAGTGTATCTTTAATTCTGAAACACTAGCAGAAGTGTATCTTTAATTCTGAAACACTAGCAGAAGTGTATCTTTAATTCTGAAACACTAGCAGAAGTGTATCTTTAATTCTGAAACACTAGCAGAAGTGTATCTTTAATTCTGAAACACTAGCAGAAGTGTATCTTTAATTCTGAAACACTAGCAGAAGTGTATCTTTAATTCTGAAACACTAGCAGAAGTGTATCTTTAATTCTGAAACACTAGCAGAAGTGTATCTTTAATTCTGAAACACTAGCAGAAGTGTATCTTTAATCTCTGAAACACTAGCAGAAGTGTATCTTTAATTCTGAAACAAAGATCCTGAAACACTGGAAGTGTATCTTTAATTCTTGAAACACTAGCAGAAGTGTATCTTTAATTCTGAAACACTAGCAGAAGTGTATCTTTAATTTGAAACACTAGCAGAAGTGTATCTTTAATTCTGAAACACTAGCAGAAGTGTATCTTTAATTCTGAAACACTAGCAGAAGTGTATCTTTAATTCTGAAACACTAGCAGAAGTGTATCTTTAATTCTGAAACACACAACACCCAGGAATTATTGTTTTATTAAAGGGGAAGAGCTAAACTCGTAAGAATTATGCAGGAAAAGGAAGGGTAGTTCCAATTACTTAAGTGAAAAGACCTGCAACCTGGAGGCGCCTTCTTGCACGGTCCACTCCCAGGGAACCACTTCAAGCCCAGGAATAATTAATATGATTTTCAGTGGCTGGTGATACTGACTTTAAGTAATGGACTTTAATTTGCTCTGTAAATTTAGTTTGTTTTAATTGTTTTTAAATTAAAATTTAAGATTAAAGGTTTATAAAAATGGATTGAAAACGTAATTATTTTGCAAAGGGATAATTCTTTTGCCGATAATAAAAAAAATCGAGAATAGCATTCAATATTAATAGTAATGTTTGTGTGTGTGTGTGTTTAAAACATGAAAAGGACCCAAATATTTTTAATAAACAACTAAATCATATGTTTTGGTGACAGCTGATGCGACACAAGGTCGGGTGCACTCAGGCATTAGGTTTATATGTAAGTAAACACGTATGTATATGTGAAATATTTCCATCGATCACTCTAACATGCTGCAGCTCTATCTTCAAAACTTAACGCACGTACGCGCACGCACACACACACACACACACACACACACACACACACACACACACACACAGACCTGGTCAGACATGTCAAGAAATTGGATAAAGTGCAAAAGTTTGGAACAAGACTAGTCCCGGAGCTAAGGGGTATGTCTTATGAGGAGAGGTTAAAACTGAGTCTGATGACACTAGAGAATAGGAGGGATGGGGATGGGACATGACAACGACGTGTAAAATACTGAGAGGAATTGGCAAGGTGAACAGGGCTAGAATGTTTCAGAAATAGGACACAGCAACAGGGGGACAACTCAGATGAATCAGAAGGATGTTAGGAAGCATTTATTTAGCCTTTGAGTTGTCAGGAAGTGGAACAATCTGGAGATTGATGTAGTGGAGGCAGGATCCATACATACATGTAGCTTTAAGAAGAGGTATGGTGAGGCTTTTGGAGCGGTGAGAGTGACCTAGTAGCGACTAGCAAAGAGGCGGGGCTATATATATATATATATATACCACCCCAACTATGCAGATCTGATGGCAGCCAAAAGCGTCCAGATGGTATCACCCTCCAAGCCTGGACAGACGGCAAGCAGGTGGTGTTGGACTACACATGTGCATCTACCTTGGCTGATACCTATCTCCAATACACCAGGGAGGAAAGAGGGGCAGCTGCCACCTTCAGGGAGTCCCAGAAGTCGAGAAAATATGGAGAACTTGCCCATCATTATATGTTTGTTCCCATAGGCTCAGAGACCCTTGGCTCATGGGGAAAGAGTGCATCTAAGTTCCTCAAGGAGCTGGGCAAAAGACTCAACAGGGTAACTAGGGATCCCAGGGCAGCTAGTTTTCTGTTCCAGCGACTCAGCGCTGCTGTTCAGAGGGGTAATGCATGCTGTATTCTGGGCACGCGCCCCAGCTCGGAGGAGCTGGATGAGATTTTCGCATTATATTCAGTGACAAACATGTAACAATATGTACTAGACATGTATTTCTCACACCTCGTGTACTGTATATGCCATCTTTATATCAACAATGTATCTCTTAAATCTTTTGTACCATATTATGTAATGTATATATATATATATATATATATTGTGTGTATGTACTCACTTAACTGTGGTTGCAGAAGTCGAGTCATAGCTCCTGGTCCCGCCTCTTCACTGGTCGCCACTAAGTCACTCTCTGCTCCGTGAGCTTTGTCATACCTCTTCATAAAGCTATGTATGGATCCTGCCTCCACTACCTCACTTTCCAGACTATTCCACTTCCTAACAACTATATGGCTGAATAAATACTTCCTAACATCCCATTGACTCATCTGAGCCTTCAGCTTCCAATTGTGACCCCTTGTTGTGTCCCATCTCTGAAACATCCTATCTCTGTCCACCTTTTACATTTCTTTCAGTATTTTATATGTTATCATGTCCCCCCATCCCTCCTGTCCTCCAGTGTCGTCAGGTCAATTTCCCCTAACCTCTTCTCGTAGGACATGCCCCTTAGCTCCGGGACTAGTCTGGTTGCAAACCTTTGCACTTTCTCTAATTTCGTGACGTGCGGGCCTGACGTACACGGTGTATAGTCCTGAACAATTCCTAACTGAGATGTCGGAATGCTATTCTTAGGTTTGCTAGTCGCTCATATGCTGCAGCAGTTATTTGGTTGATGTGCGCCTCAGATGTGTTCGTTATTATACTCACCCCAAGATCCTTTTCCTTGAGTGAGGTTGTAGCCTCTGCTCCCCCCTCCCTAGACTACTCTGCGATCTTCTTTGCCCATCCCCGATCTTCATGACTTTGCACTTGGTGGAGTTGAACTCCAGGATCTTGCTGATGACTTCCCGTCAGGTATTCTCTGATCCATTGCAGTGTCTTCCCTGTTATACCTGCCTGGTCTTCCAGCTTATGCACTAATCTCTTGTGTGGAACTGTGTCAAAAGCCTTCTTAGAGTCCAAGAAAATGTAATGTACCCACCCCCCTTACTGCTGTCACCTTGTCATAGAACTCCAGTAGGTTTGTGACACAGGATTTCCTGTCTCTAAATCCCTGCTGGTTGTCGTTAATAAGCTCATTCTTTTCTAGGTGCTCCACTACTCTTTTTATATTCTTCTCCATGACCTTGCATACTATACATGTCAGTGACACTGGTCTGTAGTTTAGTGCTGCGTGTGTGTCTCCTTTTTTAAAAATTGGGACTACATTTGCTGTCTTCCATACCTCAGGTAGTCGCCCTGATTCGATAGATGTGTTGAAGATTGTTGTTAGTGGTACACATAGCGTCTCTGCTCCCTCTCTCAGGACCCATGGAGAGATGTTATCCGACCCCATCGACTTTGAGATATCTAGTTCGCTTAGCAGCCTCTTCACCTCCTTGGCTGTATGTATTGTGTCCAGCACTTGATGGTGTACCTCACCACTCTGTCTTTCTGGAGTCCTGTGTGTGTGCTCGCGCGCGTGTGCGTGCGTCCACCATACTGTATTTCATATACGTGCTACATTTTAAAACATTGCACTGAATGTGAAATTAATTGGCAGAATGTTGGTTTTATGTAAACCGTGTATTCTAACACATTTTTTTAATGATTAAAATTTCTAGGAATGGTTGTTCGTTATGATTTCCAATTCAGCTTTCAAATGAACAGCTTGTTGAATGAGAACTCGATGAACTTCGTATTGAAGGTGGTGTGTGTGTACTCACATATTTGTGGTTGCAGGGGTCGATTCATAGCTCCTGGCCCCGCCTCTTCACTGATTGCTACTGGGTCCTCTCTCTCCCTGCTCCATGAGCTTTATGTCGTTATCATGTCTCCCATGACCCTCCTCTCCTCCAGACTCGTCAGGCCGATTTCCATTAATCTTTCTTCGTAGGACAATCCCCTTAGCTCTGGAACTAGTCTCGTTGCAAACCTTTACACTTTCTCTAATTTCTTGACGTGCTTGACCAGGTGTGGGTTCCAAACTGGTGCTGCATACTCCAGTATGGGCCTGATGTATATGGTGTACAGAGTCTTGAACGATTCCTTAGTGAGGTATTGGAACGCTATTCTTAGGTTTGCCAGCCGCCCGTATGCTGCAGCAGTTATCTGATTGATGTGTGCCTCAGGAGATGTGCTCGGTATTATACTCACCCTAAGATCTTTTTCCTTGAGTGAGGTTTGCAGTCTTTGGCCACCTTTGTGTGTGTGTTCCAGAACATTGATTTTAGAAAGTAATGATGGAAGTTGTGGATTGTGCATCATTAGTTTTTTGGGACAGAGAGGCATAGTGATGTGAAAGACTGTTATCTGTCAGGGTGGGAAATGCTGTTGTTTCCCAACATGACACAGTTCATGTAGTCCAAAAATTATGTGTGAATGGTATTTGAATCCATCTTAATTCACTTGTCCCATGAATTATATGTTCTAGTAATTCTTAGAGACAATATTGATCACCGCTCAGGCGGCACAACTAGCTACCCTTTCAAGGTGTTTAAACAATTAAAAACAATATTAGAATTCACGTTTTACAGAAATCCAAAATATTCTGCCAATTATATTCATTACCTTTGCCATCGTGGTACTCAGGTTAAGGAAACTATTGCAACTAGTCTAGTTGTAAGAGCACTGAGAATCTGTAGTCCCATTCATTTAGAACGAGAAAAGGTCGCTATCAGACAACAATTCAAAGCAGATTTACATAAAACTAATGAGAATGTCAACAAGTCAGAAGTTAATACCAGAAAAAAACATAATGCAATTCCCCGTTCCATTTCCACCAAGGAATAGCACAAACATTGAAAAAAAAATCTTAAACATTTTCTTCTCCTAACAAACTTCTTAATGCCTTCTCCAAAGAACACAAGAACCCGACCTCTTAAGAATCGCCAGGCGTCTACAGCATCCCTTGTGCTACTTGTAACTCAGTGTACATAGAACAGACGAGACATTGTTCAAACGGTTAGTTGAACGTGAACGAGCTGTCAGATATGGTCAAAAAAACTCTACCTTCTTCCAACATATTAAAACTCTTCACCCACACGATGAGACGAAATGAAGTCCACTTCCCCAGGGTGCATGCCTTCACAAAATAAAAATAAGAAATAATGACTCTAATCGATACTCAGCACTGTATGATCTGGTGGTTTAGCGCTTAGTTTTGATAATAATAATAATTATTATAATATTGTAATCGATACTCAAGAAAACGTCAGTTTCATGAAGGGACAACGAGAAGAAATTTGCCAAATTTACGCTGAAGATATATATTTTAGCACAACAATTACAAAACCAAGTAGAAGTTGTCAGTACACTTGTAGAAAACGTGTTCTCGGTTCCATCGTGGCCCAGAATTATTCTTTTCTTTATGTTTTTTTCTTATCTTTTTTCACCTAACTTGCTGTTTCTGTGTGTTGCTGTCTGTCTCTTACGTGTAGTTTGCTCTCCCTAGTAGTGTTTCCTTACAAATTCTACAAAATCCTTAACAATTCTACTAAATCTTTACAGATTCTACTAAATCCTTACAAATTTCTCATTAATTATATATCTCGTAGAAGGCAACTAAGTACAATCAATCACTGCCACTTTTGACATCAATCAGTGGCCACTAACAGTATTATTCAGTCAGCCCAATTAAAAATTGTCTTAGTGACCAGAAATAGTGAGGTAGACGAGGGGTCATAAGCAGTTTGTTTGATTTAACCTGTAAACAAATCGCAGGGAGGTTAGGCCAGCGGACATGAGTCAGTGACAATAAATTTTGGCCAACAGGCATCTGTCAGAGGCAGTGAGGTGTGGCCAATACAGGAGACTCAGAGGCAGTGAGGTTTGCCTGGTAACAAGTATGTAAATATTAGGTAAAAATCTTTGGCATGTGTAAACTTGTGAGGATTTGTTGAGACAGGTGTCGGGGAGGGTCAGTGTAAATACACAAATCCTTACTGAATGTGACATGGCGGCGAAAATTTTATACCAAGTTCCGCATACATCATTTTAATATATATATATATGAGAAGAGCTAAAAATATGGTGTCATTCAGCAGAAGTAGTGGAGGCTATATATATATATATATATATATATATATATATATATATATATATATATATATATATATATATATATATACCTTAATGCAACCACGAAACGAGTGGTATTAATGCAATTAACAATCTGCGGCTGGCCGGGGATTGAACCCGTGTGTAGACAGCCTGTACTGTCTGCATACAGCCTATGCTGTCTGCCTGCCGAGCATATGTAAGCTGTAAGCCTACATGCCTAGTTCCCATAGTTTCCACCAGAGGGCAAGCCTGGTGGGCATACCCACTTCAACCTGCCCACCCTTGTCTCTCCCTCACTCTCGCAGCAGCCTTGACTCAAACAACAGGCCTTACAATTCTCTCCCTCACAAGCACATGGCCTTCCCGGGCCATGGGTACAAAACACACTGTCTGTGTACCCACACTTTATTACTAATAAAGTAAGAAGCCTCCAAAGCCTTATCATTACTACCTCGCTCTGCAGAATGAAACAATACAACATTAGAAAACATTGGTGGACAGCGGCGGTCGCAGCGGTGCAGTGGTTGTGTTTGCCTCGGGGAGGGAAGGAAGAGGAATTAAGTTGTCTTCACTTCATCAGCCTACACAAGAAGCATCCGTCTCTCAACGAGTTATCCTGATGTCGTGTCTGCAAGTCTCAGCATCCAGACACAGGTACAAGCAGGATCCAGGCCGAAATTTGTCGAATTTCTCCGAGAAATATAAGTGTAGTCTGTGACTCTACGCACAGCTTCCCACATTGTTTCTCAGTCACGTGCTCAGCCTTACCAGCATGTTCTGCTGTTGTTCAGCTCAGTACGGCTATTTCAGCAAGTCATAGGTGAGTTTTTGGTGATTTCTGCATCCAGTGTGAGCGTGTCTCCCTTGTGTGGTGTATGGGTGAGGAAGGTAGGCGCGCGGTCCTGTCTCTCACTCTACACGCTCGCCACCATACACCACT
Source organism: Cherax destructor (assembly GCA_009830355.1). Taxonomy (NCBI): domain Eukaryota; kingdom Metazoa; phylum Arthropoda; class Malacostraca; order Decapoda; family Parastacidae; genus Cherax; species Cherax destructor. Next base: position 111,411 of record WNWK01003240.1, on the reverse strand, counting down.
CTCCACCACTATGATCTCACTCCCTCTCTGCCGTGTTTTCTGTGAATTTCCTTGTGAATCCTTGCCAGAGCTGTGTATCCAGGTGCCCCAAGCCATGGTGGTCACTCGAAGCCACGTGCAGTAAGCCACGTGGGGTGTGACCAAGCCATGTGGGTTACCAAGCCAGATGCCGTGGCCTGCTGCCGCATCAACCCATGACCTCACCACGATGCTGCCTGGCGTCACTCGCGATGTCACCCCATGACATCCATCACGACGTTACATCAGGACGTCACCTCGTGATGTCACCCCATGACATCACTTTACGATGTCATGCCTGACATCAACACATGATGTCACGAATGCTGTCACGAAGTTTGAGAGAAGATATGTTGTGCTAATTGATTCTCTCAGTGTTCTCACATGTTTGTGAATTGTTTAGTGTCGATCTTTGCACTGAAAAGCATCATTTGCTAGTAAGCCGTGTTGTACCGCATGTGCAGTATGTGTGTGCAGTTTCTCGTGTGTCCTATGTAGCACCTGTGTGTTACTTTGTGACCCGGTGTGACCCCGTGCCCAGCGCGCTTGACAGCTGACATTTGTCAGTCCAGGGGTCAGTTACAAGCATCCAAGCCCCTTGTACAGAAAGCTCTTTATGTTCGCCGCTCGTAGATGCCTCTGCTGCATCGTACCTGCGACGATTCCCCCGTCTAGACCCGTTCCACTTCACCTTCTGACCGTCAGACTGCAGTTATTGTAGACGACCAGTCTGGAGACGCTTAGACCATCCTCTGCTGTAACTTCAACTGCCGAGAGAATGACACTCGTCAAGCCGCAGTTAAGGCTGTTGGAAGGCGACTGTCAGCCTCGTGTCACAGCTTCAGTGAGCAGCCTCCACAAAGTTGATGTCACTTTGACTGCTAGCCCACTCACTGTAGTAAGGTGTATGCTGTTACGACCTCCAGATGTTTCGCTGAGTCGTCTCTGCCACGACTCGCCAGTACATTTCTCGACAGTACCAGTCGAGAAATGTCCTCCTGAGTCGCTTGCCTGAAGAAGTCCTGCCCTGTTGCGACTACTGACGATGCCTCACTCGAGGGCACCAGCAGGTTGTGCCCCAGGTTGAGTGAACCCTGCAGCGACTACTACAATGACTGCTTCACCATCCCAGAGGAGACTGTACCCTGTAACGTCACAGCTCAGCCGCAGGGATGTCTCCTGTGTTGCAGTATCTGTTCAGACACAGGAAGGCGTGCAGTGATGCATAAACGCTCAATGCCTTAGACCACGAAGCACACCTTTTTTTTCTTCCCTCTATGGAGGAAGTTTTTTTTTCCATGTCCATATGTTTATGTATATGTTTTTATTTTGTGTTCTGTGCCCTGTTCTTGCAAGAGAGAGACCGAGTTTTTATTACTGAAGTCATGGTCAGGGTCGACCATGGGCGTGTGGCCGAGCGATGTAGACAACCTGTACTGTCTGCATAGACAGCCTATGCTGTAAGCTGTAAACCTACATGCCTAGTTCCCATAGTTTCCACCAGAGGGCAAGCCTGGTGGGCATACCCACTTCAGCCTGCCCACCATTGTCTCTTCCTCACTCTTGCAGCAGCCTTGACAACAGGCCTTACCCTTCTCTCCCTCACAAGCACATGGCTCTCCCGGGCCATGGGCACAAAACACACTGCCTGTGTACCCACACTTTATTACTAATAAAGTAAGAAGCCTCCGAAGCCTTATCATTGCTACCCCGCTCTCCAGAACGACACAATATACATTAGAAAACACGTGTTATTTTAGCCTGCCTCGTGGGAAGCAAGTCAAAATTTATGACGCTCCAACCGCTGGACCATAGAGTCCTTCAAATATCATGTACCTAGCAGAACTAGGCATGTTTAACGTGGCGAGGACATACGTGGCCGTGGTAAGCTCGTGAAGGCTGGTATTCAAACGGGAGTAGAATGAGATTAGTTCTGAGCTTACCACGGCCACGTATGTCCTCGCAACATGAAACATGCCTAATTCTGCTAGGAACATGATGTTTGAAGGATTGTATAGTCCAGTGGTTAGAACATTGTGAATTATGACTTGCTTCCCACGATTCTGGCTAAAATAACATAGGTAGATCCTAGATCCCCGGCCAGCCACAGTTAATTATATCCAGAGACTCCCCTACATACGAACATTCATGTTGCGAACTTTCAATAATACAAACAATGTGCCCTGAAGTCGAAAATTTGGGCATAAGATTTAGTTCGCAGGTCACCCCGTGGTGGCGGCAATATAGCGCGGGAAGCGCCCAGATGTAAACAGTACATGGTAGGTTACTCTAGGGGCGTCGTTCATGCGTGTGCTTGTGTTCTCTCCACAAATTCAGTGTTATTTGTGATTATTATACCCCCAATATGTTGGTGTTACGCACACAATCAGTGGTGATGCAGGTGGTAGCGCTAAGAAGCGCCAGGCCATCACTATGGAAACAAAAGTGGACTTAATGAAGAAAGTAGAGTGAAGTGAAAACATGGTCAGGAATCGTTCCACTATTACACGATTCTCAAGAACAAGGACAAGATTATGGAACAAGTGAAGAGTTTAGTTTACCTGTGTACAGTAGGTATTTTTACTATGTTCACGTATATGTTTAAACTGTGTACACTTCTAGTTTACTTGATGTTCATATGTACATATACTAATGTGCAATACTGTATACGTACATGAGTTGGACTTACGAACAAATGGACTTACGAACCACCTCTCAGATCCGAACCTGTTCGTAACTAGGGGAGTATCTGTATGTGCGTGTGTGTGTGTATACATATATATATAGTATATATATATATATATGTATATATATATATATATATATATATATATATATATATATATATATATAATTAATATATATATATATATATTATATATAATTAATATATATATATATATATATATATAATTAATATATATATATATATATATATATATATATATATATATATATATATATATAATGTTGTGCCGAATAAGTAAAACGCGATTTTGGCTTAAATAGCAACGCACTTCTTGCCGAATAGGGCAAGCGAAAATTTGTGTATGCAGTAATTTCGCAAAAATCATTCTGAACCTAACGAAAAAAAATTTTCTTTGTTTATTATTAAATTATTGTAAACTTATATAAAATATATTTAGTTGGATTAGGGTAAATTAAATTGCGCTTGTTATAATAAGGTTAGGTAAGTTTCCTAAGGTTCTTTTGGTACAAAATCATTAATTTTTATATTAACATAAATGAAAAAAAATATATCTCTATATGTATAAGATAAAATTTTAGGGACTAGAACACTGGTCCATACATATAGCTGGCTCAGTGATGTAAGCACTCGGCTATAGAGCTTACAATAAAATGATTTTACAACCAGCACTTATGTGACATGGTTGTTTTATGGTTCTCTCTCTCCTGGGTGTAGTCGTTGGAGCATCTGTTGCATGTATTCTGGAGTGTTGGGTTGTATTCCTGTGCGTTGTGTTCACTCAGTAGTAACTGAGGTGATCGAATTTTGGTTCTAGTCTGTGTGATTGTATTTTTATGTATCAGTTATTGGTGAAGTTTAGAGACAGCTCCTGGCCTCGCCTGGCACACTTCTAGACTCATAAACCACAACCTACATACACTCAATACGATCAATTCTCCTTTTGTCACATTCTCAATCAGATAGTTCCAGTTCTTAACCTGAGGCTGAAGAAGTACTTTCTGACTTTCCTCGGAAAAATAAACACATAAGCAGTATAATGTGATCCTTTATTGACAACGTTTCGCCCACGCAGTGGGCTTTATCGAGTCACAGACAGATCTACCTGGAAGCAGAGTAACATGAATATTTATAGGATTTAGTCAGGTGGAGAATGCTGGGTCAGGTGGAGAAAGCTGCATGTGACAGTCTTCAAAGTAGTGTGATAGTTTAAAACATTGTGTGACTTAAAGGATCTGCAGTGTTCCATTCTTGAGTTCTAGGTGGGATAGCGTTGAAGAAGTTTCTTGGCAATAGGTTCAGCTATGTTGTAGAAGCCGTTGTTCTGGTTGAAGTTGTTGGATATACAGATAAGTGATGATTCCAGGATTCTTCGGTATTGCGTGTTGTCTTCTCTGGCGATGAGTCTTGCGTTTCTGTAGTTGATTAAATGGTTGTGTAAATTTCGGTGTTGAACACAGGCATTTCTTGAGTCGTCAGATCTGCCTGCGTACTGGTGTTCTGAAATGCGTGTTTGGAGGTCTCTGGATGTTTCGCCGACGTATAATTTGCTGCAGTCATTACAAGGGATTGTGTATATCCCTGCAGTGGATTGAAGCTTGTCCTGTCTGTTACTGGTAATGTCCTTGATGGTGGTGGATGTGGAGGTAGATACTCTGAATGAGGTATTAGAAAAAATGTTGGAAACATGTTTGGAAATGGAGTTGGTGGGAAGGACTATGTATCTCTTCTCAGCAGTATCTTCTCTGGGTGTGTTGAAGATGTTTAATGCCCGTCGTCTGCATTCTCTAAGTGTAGAGATTGTTGTTGTAGAGGTGTGAACTTCGCTCACACCTCTACAACACAATTGTCATCAAAGATTTGTTAAGTTATACCATGAATTAAGGAAAGATCTTAGACTTCACCTTACGAAAGCATACAAAGCAAATGCGATAGCAATTATGGACAAGGTAGATTATAGGTGATAAACATGATATTAGGAGACAGGGAAACTCAGGCGCCTCTTAGCTTCACCTTCAAACAGTCATCATTTACGCATCTTGGTTTAGGCTGTGTAGGCGCCAGTCTTCAAATATTAAGCATACAAACAGGACAGCGGATTCTGTGTGATAATTCAAAAAACGTTTCTTCTAATCTACCTTATACTCTCAGCATTAGTGTATTTTGACTCAAGAAATCATAATAAAACTATTGGAAACAAATCACAACGGGTGGGGATCGAACCCCATTTCTGGTGAATCATAAAACTCATAAGCCAATGTGGGATTCATATGTAAAACCCTGCATTTGTGGTCACAGTGGTGCCCATGCTAACCTCCCTATGGTACACTGGAATATACCTTGTTGGGTGAATCCTATTATAGCTAGGGGCTGTTGTTCCAGGAAGGACCCCATTCTCCCCTTTCTAGGATCGATCGTGATTGCCTCAAATTCCTAATATTTTTTAAATAATATACGAGAGTAAACGTGAGAATATAGGTGACACTCCGAGGTAAGTTGTTTCCGTGTTGGAGAGCCATGGCGTCCAGCGGTGTGTAATGTTGGAGAGCCATGGCGTCCAGTGTTGAGTAATGTTGGAGAGACATGGCGTCCAGCGGTGTGTAATGTTGGAGAGACATGGCGTCCAGTGTTGAGTAATGTTGGAGAGACATGGCGTCGAGCGGTGTGAAATGTTCCCTTTAGGTTTTACTATATATTGTAAGAATAAAAAGATAATTTTGTTAATTGCAGTAAAAAAATATTATCACCTTTGTTCTGGAAATTCAATGGCAAGTGACGTGTGCAGCAGCACGACAGCTGGTGTTTGTACTCGCCGATTTGTGATTGCAAGGGTAGAGGCACAGCTCCTGGTCCCTCCTACTAGACCTCTTTTTTGTTAGTATCATCGATTTCTCACCTCTTTGACATTATCTTGTTCACTCTTGAAGCTGGGTGTTGAGCTTTTCCCTGCCACTGTCTTATCCAAGTCATTCCACTTTTCAACAGCCCTAAGATTTAATAAATAATTCCTTACAGACCTACTGATTATCTATGTTTTTATCTTCCCACTTGTTCCCCTTTGATCCAGTCTGTCCCTGTCTGAACTATTTCTGTTAAGATTTTGTATGTCGTAAACATGGCTACCCTGGTCATTTTTTCTTCCCGAGTCATGAGGTTTAATTCCTTCAGCATTTTCTTATTGTGCATCCCTCTTAGTTTTAGTACTAAACTTACCTGGAGTTTACCTGGAGAGGATTTCGGGGGTCAACGCCCCCGCGGCCAGGTCTGAGACCAGGCCTAATGGTGAATCAGGGTCTGATCAACCAGTTGCAAACCTTTGCACCTTTTCGGGCCTTTTCACAAGCTTTATCATGTGAGGGCTCTGTGCTGGGGCCGAGTACTCAATGACTGGCCTAACATATGCTGTTTACAAAATTTTGGAGGATTCTTTATTCAAGTTCCCGAATGCTGTTTTGAGGTTTGCTAATTTTACATATGCCAGTGACGTGTATTTTGTGTTTTTCTGGCGATATGCGTAGTGTAATATTCCCCCAGGTCCTTTTCGCATTGATATTTGCAGGTTCTGTCTGCCCATGCTGTAATCTACATCCAGTCTTCTCTTACCTTCTCCAATTCGAATAACCTTACATTTATTTGAGATGAACTCGAGAAGCCATTTCTTTGACCATATTTGTAGCGTATTAAGGTCTTCCTGTCCACTCTTGTTCCTATATTCTCTTTAATTTTACATCACCTGCATCACAAAGAGTACAGTTTCTTCAGGTAGGTCAATCATATGTATTGGAAATAGCAACGTTAGTACTGATTCTTGTGGAACGCCGCTCGTTACTCTTCCTTTATTATGTCTCATCCCTTGCTGTTACTCTCCACTTACTGCCATTCAGGTATTCCCTCAACCACTGGAACATTCTACCTTCTAACCCTGCTATATACTAGACTAACCTCTGGTGTGTTACTAAATCAACTGCCGCCGTGCAGTCTAAGAAGATGCAGTTCGTCCAGCTCTGTCTTGTTTTATCTGTGTGACTGTCATACAACTCCAGCAAATTTGTGAAAGTGTTTTTCATCTGTAAATCCATGCTGAATTTTTGTAATAAATCTCCTTTCTCTAAGTGATCTAATATCCATTTCTTTTTTATAGCATGTATGTTAGAGGTACCTGCCTATAATTTATTGCCTTTTTTCTGTCCCTTTTTTACATATGGAGATCACTTTTTTTGCCATTTTATGGTACTTAGTACTTGTCCTGACGAGAGAATTGTTGTATAACTTTCCTATTGGGCTACATGGTCATTCTGCATGTCATCTTAGCTCCCATGAAGATATGTTATCTGGTCCCATAGCTTTTGTCACATCAAACTTACTTAGTTTCATCACTAATTTTGTTGTGCTGATACGTTCTAGCAAGTGATGATCTGGTCTAACAATAGTTGTCTGGTAACTTTCCTCTGTAAACGCCTCGTTGTATCTCTTACTTAAAGCTCTTTACTTATCTGGCAGCTTCTCATCCTCAGTTGTCTGTTTTCTTATGTGACTCTTTAGTAATATTAGTTTTGTTTTGGTGTTTGATGGTATATCATTTTCAAATTGTCTTTCAACTTCCCTTATTATACTTGCATATTTGTTTTCTGCCACTTGATTTGCTCTCTACCTCTTCCAAACCCTCATGCTCCTTCCCTCGCCTTTTCTTCATCTCTTCTAAACCCTCATGCTCCTTCCCTCGCCTTTTCATTCCTGACTGAATCATTGGCTCTCAGTTTTTCTTATTTATTCTCTTCATGCTTGGTAAAAATCTTTCCTTTCTTCTTGGCACTTTGGCACTATTACCTCCATCCCTTCCGGCACTGTTTTGTTATTCATTTCCCGTTCCAATTGCAATTCTTTTAGAAAAAATTTCATGTCTAGTTATATTTTCTCTTTTCTCCATTACTTTCTCTATTACTTCTCCTATTACATCCATCAGGTCTCTAGTCTGCTATTCTTTCTTCTGACATCTTGGTTTCTTCTGTGTGTGTTAGTTACCATTTTGTCCTAGGCAAATGTCGATTAGACACTAGGCCTGTTGTATGTGTGTGTGTGTAAGGAAACACTTCGAAATGTTTCCGCCCCGCCGGGAATTGAACCCGGGCTCTCCGTGCGTGAAGCGAGAGCTTTAGCTACCAGGCTACCGGGGCTGTGGTGTGTGTGTGTGTGTGTGTGTGTGTGTGTTGGTGTGTGTGTGTGTGTTGGTGTGTGTGTGTGTGTTGGTGTGTGTGTTGGTGTGTGTGTGTGTTGGTGTGTGTGTGTACTCACCTAGTTGTACTCACCTAGTTGTACTCACCTAGTTGTGGTTGCAGGGGTCGAGTCACATCTCCTGGCCCCGCCTCTTCACTGGCTGCTACTGGGTCCTCACTCTCCCTTCCCCATGAGCTTTATCATACCTCGTCTTAAAACTATGTATGGTTCCTGCCTCCACTACGTCACTTGCCAGACTATTCCACTTCCTGACAACTCTATGACTAAAGAAATGCTTCCTAACATCTCTTTGACTCATCTGAGTCTTCAACTTCCAGTTGTGACCCCTTGTTGTTGTGTCCCATCTCCGAAACATCCTGTTCCTATCCACCTTTTCAATTCCTCTCAGTATTTTATATGTCGTTATCATGTTCCTCTCTATCCCTCCTGTCCTCCAGTGTCGTCAGGTTAATTTCTCTTAATCTCTCCTCGTAGGACAATACCCCGTAGCTCCGGGACTAGTCTTGTTGCAAACCTTTGCACTTTCTCTTATTTCTTGACGTGTTTGACCAGGTTAGGTAAGGTTTTTCAGGAAACAGAACGAGTCTTAGTCAGATGATGACCCACCGTTGGAGATTTTGGTCATCTGACCGAGGCCTTCCACTGGCTTACCGGTCCACGCCATTAAAAATTATGATCATAGTTATAACCATTTAGTAAGTACTGCTGTTTGACTAGGTTTGGGTTCCATACTGGTGCTACATACTCCAGTATGGGCCTGACGTACACAGTGTACAGCGTCTAGAACGATTCTTTACTAAGGTGACGAAACGTTATTCGTAGGTTTGCCAGGCGCCCATATGCTGCAGCAGTTATTTGGCTGATGTGCGCCTCAGGAGATGTGCTCGGCATTATACTCACCCCAGGATCCTTTTTCTTGAGTGAGGTTCACAGTCTTTGGCCCCCTATCCTGTACTCTGTCTGCGGTCTTCTTTGACCTTCCCCAGTCTTCATGACTTTGCACTTGGTGGGGTTAAACTCCAGGAGCCAGTTTCTAGACCAGGCTTGCAACGTGTCCAGATCCCTTTGTAGTCCTACCTCATCGTCATCCGATTTAATTCTTCGCATTAGCTTCACATCGTCTACAAACAGGGACACCTCTGAATCTATCCTTCCGTCATGTCACTCACATATACCAGAAATAGCACCGGCCCTTGGACTAACCCCTATGGAACCCCGCTCGTCACAGGTGCCCATTCTGACTCGTTGTTTCCTTCCTGCCATGTATTCTCTCATTTATTGCAGTGCCTTTCCTGTTATTCCTACCTTCTCCTCTAGCTGTGTGGGGCTGTGTCGAAAGCCTCCTTACAGTCCAAGAAAATGCAATCTACTCACCCCTCTCTCTCTTCTGTCACATTGTCGTGAAAATCCTGTAGGTTCGTGACACAGGATTTTCCTTCCCTGAATCCGTGCTGGTTGTTGTTTATAAACTCATTTCTTTCTAGGTGTTCCACCACTCTTCTTCAGATAATCTTCTCCAAGGCTTTGAACACTATGTCAGTAACACTGGTCTGTAATTTAATGGTGTCTGTCTCCTTAAATATAGGGACTACATTTACTGTCTTCCACACCTCAGGTAGTTGCCCTGTTTCGATAGATGTTTTGAAAATTATTGTTAGTATCATACACAGCGCCTCTGTTCCCTCTTTCAGGACCCACAGAGAGATGTCCGTTCACACTACCTTTGAGGTATCTAGTGCAATTAGCAGCCTCTTTACTTCCTCCTTTGTTGTGTGTATTGTGTCCAGCACTTGTTGGTGTACCCCACCATTCCAGCTTTCTGGAGTCCTTTCTGTCTCCACTGAAAATACTTCCTTAAATCTTGTTTTGAGTTCTTCACATACGTCTCTATCGTTTCTTGTGATCTTCCCTCCTTCCTTCCTCAGCCTGATTACCTGGTCCTTGACTGTTGTTTTCCTCCTGTCACTGTAAGCTCAGTGAGAGTTCATAGGGTATAACCGTTTCTGCTCACGTGACCAGCCGTTGCAACCGTTAGCCCAGTGTCAAAGGTCATCCATGTCAAAGGTCAATACTTTGAACGCTATGAGCCCTGCTCGGGGCAGTGCCAGTTACCATCGAGACACCGTGTAGGGATAGACCAGGCTTACGGCTCTGAGAATACCACCTTGTCTAATATACCAAGTTACCATCCCAAACTCGTCTGTTCATTACCCAATCTACGAAAGATGTGGCTGTACAACAGCTTCGGGTCCGATTTGGCTTTCGATGCTGTCATTTTCGTCTTGCTGCTGGGCCTCCCTCCTTATCTGTGCATATTCGTTTCTGGCTCTTTGACTAATCTCCTTATTTTCCTGGGTCCTTTGTCTTCTTTAGTTTTTCCATTATCTAGCTCACTTAGTTTTGGCTTCTGTGCACCTTTGGGTGAACCAAGGGTTTGTTCTGGTCTTTCCATTGTTTCTGTTGCCCTTGGGTACGAACCTCTCGTCTGCCTCTTTGCATTTTGTAGTCATGTGTTCCATCATTTCATTTACTGATTTCGCCCACCAGTTCTCTTTCCCATTTGGCCTCATGTAGGAAATTTCTCATGCCTGTGTAGTTCCCACTTTTGTTATTTGGTTTCTCTCATCCTACTCGTCCTGCTTCCCTCTGCACTTGTAACTCTACTATGTATTCGAAGCTCAGGACCACATGATCACTTGCTCTGAGGGGCCTTTCTTATGTGATGTCGTCAATGTTTGAACTACTCAAGGTGAATACGAGGTCCAACCTAGCAGGTTCATCCTCTCCTCTCTCTCCCTGGCAGTGTCCTTAACATGTTGATGCATGAGGTTTTTCAGTACTACCTCCATCATCTTGGCCCTCTACGTTTCTGCTCCCCAGATTTTCCCAGTCAGTCTCCTTATGACCACCCACAACTAGTAACTTTGCCCCTTGCTTCGCCTCTGTCCCCATCCTTCCAACTCCTGAAATCTCCACTCTGTCTTTCAAATCTCCCTCTATCTTTCCTCAGGATCTTATATCCAGTCGAAAATATTGCATCTGTTGTCATTCCTGTGAGCTTGGTTTCTGTGAGTGCTATGATGTCTGGGATGCTTCCATGATTCTTTCGTGCCACTCCTCACGCTTATTCGTTATTCCGTCTGCACTTGTGTACCATACCTTCAGCTTCTTTTCCAAAATTGTATTCTGGGGGGGGGGTTATGGGCTGGGGGAGTGGGAAACCTGGTAGCGTACTATGGGAGGCTGCTGTGTAGGTGAGGTTTGTGCTGAGGGGGGGATGTGGAGGCTGTGAGTGTGGTTTGTTTTGGGTTTGTTTGGTTGCTGGGTTTTGTGTGTGTGTGTGTGTGTGTGTGTGTGTGTAGTGAGGTGTGTAGTGAGGTGTGTAGCATTACAGCTGGTGGGTGTGTGAGGGCAGGGCTGCTATTAGCGCTCCCCTCGTTTATTGAAGTGTCAGACACCAACCATTGAACACTGGAGAGTTACGAGAGGCACCGCCTCCCTAGTGGCTGGCCAACCAGGCTAATGAAATTTCAACTGTGGAGAACACAAATGCAATAAAAATTTATCTTCATTTCAGATTTTTGCTTTTTTTGTGTTATAGCTTTTAAAGCTGCGGCCCCATACAAGGACATCTGCCAGCGTTATGATCAAATGTGATCTTCATATTTCTGAGGAGTGATTTAATTTATTCATTCTCTCTCTCTCTCTCTCTCTCTCTCTCTCTCTCTCTCTCTCTCTCTCTCTCTCACTGCTTCAAATAAGAGTCTATATGACTTGAAATATTGGCCACTGATGTTTACTAATTTGTTTCGCTTGTTAACTGACACTCATGGTCTGTAACTGACACTCATTGCTGTCGCATGTGTCTGTAACTGACACTCACGTGGTGCTGTAACTGACACTCACGTGGTGCTGTAACTGACACTCACGTGGTGCTGTAACTGACACTCACGTGGTGCTGTAACTGACACTCACGTGGTGCTGTAACTGACACTCACGTGGTGCTGTAACTACACTCACTGGTGCTGTAACTGACACTCACGTGGTGCTGTAACTAACACTCACGTGGTGCTGTAACCGACACTCACGTGGTGCTGTAACCGACACTCACGTGGTGCTGTAACTGACACTCACGTGGTGCTGTAACTGACACTCACGTGGTGCTGTAACTGACACTCACGTGGTGCTGTAACTGACACTCACGTGGTGCTGTAACTAACACTCACGTGGTGCTGTAACTGACACTCACGTGGTGCTGTAACTGACACTCACGTGGTGCTGTAACTGACACTCACGTGGTGCTGTAACTGACACTCACGTGGTGCTGTAACTAACACTCACGTGGTGCTGTAACTGACACTCACGTGGTGCTGTAACTATCACTCACGTGGTGCTGTAACTGACACTCACGTGGTGCTGTAACTGACACTCACGTGGTGCTGTAACTGACACTCACGTGGTGCTGTAACTAACACTCACGTGGTGCTGTAACTGACACTCACGTGGTGCTGTAACTGACACTCACGTGGTGCTGTAACTAACACTCACGTGGTGCTGTAACTAACACTCACGTGGTGCTGTAACTGACACTCACGTGGTGCTGTAACTAACACTCACGTGGTGCTGTAACTTTGACACTCACGTGGTGCTGTAACTGACACTCACGTGGTGCTGTAACTGACATTCACGTGGTGCTGTAACTAACACTCACGTGGTGCTGTAACTGACACTCACGTGGTGCTGTAACTAAAACTCACGTGGTGCTGTAACTAACACCCACGTGGTGCTGTAACTAACACTCACGTGGTGCTGTAACTAACACTCACGTGGTGCTGTAACTTTGACACTCACGTGGTGCTGTAACTAACACTCACGTGGTGCTGTAACTAACACTCACGTGGTGCTGTAACTAACACTCACGTGGTGCTGTAACTAACACTCACGTGGTGCTGTAACTAACACTCACGTGGTGCTGTAACTGACACTCACGTGGTGCTGTAACTAACACTCACGTGGTGCTGTAACTACACTCACGTGGTGCTGTAACTAACACTCACGTGGTGCTGTAACTAACACTCACGTGGTGCTCTAACTAACATTTACGTGGTGCTGTAACTGACACTCACGTGGTGCTGTAACTGACACTCACGTGGTGCTGTAACTGACACTCACGTGGTGTTGTAACTAACACTCACGTGGTGCTGTAACAACTACGTGGTGTAACTACCTACGTGGTGCTGTAACTGACACTCACGTGGTGCTGTAACTGACACTCACGTGGTGAACTACACTCGTGGTGCTGAACTTGACACTCACGTGGTGCTGTAACTAACACTCACGTGGTGCTGTAACTTTGACACTCACGTGGTGCTGTAACTTTGACACTCACGTGGTGCTGTAACTTTGACACTCACGTGGTGCTGTAACTTTGACACTCACGTGGTGCTGTAACTTTGACACTCACGTGGTGTTGTATACTTGCTCGTTAACTCTGTGTCTTGGGTATTGATATCATGCAGGTAACACGACCTATCTTATTCCTGTATATCCAGAACAGAATCAGTGGTAAGACATCCCCTTGTAGCACACCGCTCGGTGCTCAGTCCCCTTAGTTTCTAATGCAACCCAACATCCATTTCAGGAGCTTCAGCTGCTGTTATATCAAATATTACGATTTTTTTTTGTAATATACAATTTTGTCCTAGTTTTAAATTAATTTGGAGTAGGTATTTTAATTTCTGTATGTTTTTTTTCATTTCGAGTTTTTTTTACAATATCAGTTTTAATTAAAGTCGACTTGAAATATGATTCCCTCGCTTTTTTTTTTTTGTCTATCTCTCTCGGCAAGAATATATCTAACCAAGTGTGTATAAATAGAGGTGTATGTCTTTAAGTGTATACACGCAGAGACGTTAATCCTTATTCTAGGGATTAAAGTATTCTTGACTGATAGACTTTAAACCATATTAACCAACTATCTCAGAATGTAGAGTACAACTGTATATGTGCACTGAAAAGTGCGTTCATACACAAACACATGTGTATTAGTGTATATATGTACACCAAGAAGTGCATATCTCTCGGTGTGTGTGTGTGTGTGTACTCACCTAGATGTACTCACCTAGTTATGGTTGCAGCTCCTGGAACCGCCTCTTCACTGGCCACTACTCGGTCACTCTACCCGCTCCATGAGCTTTATCATACCTCTCCTTAAAGCTATGTATGGATCCTCCCTCCACTACATCACTTTCCAGACTATTCCACTTCCTGACAACTGTGACTGAAGAAATACTTCCTAACATCCCTGTGGTTCATCTGAGTCTTCAACGTCCAACTGTGACCCCTTGTTACTGTGTCCCATCTCTGGAACATTCTGTCTCTGTCCACCTTATCGATTCCTCTCGGTATTTTATATATCGTTATCATATCCCCTATATCTCTCTGTCTTCCAGTGTCGTCAAGTCGATTTCCTGTAACCTCTCCTCGTAGGACATACCCCTTAGCTCTGGGATTAGTCTTGTTGCAAACCTCTGCACTTTTTCTAGTTTCCTTATATGCTTGGCTAGGTGAGGGTTCCAAACTGGCGCTGCATGCTCCAGTATGGGCCTAACGTACACAGTGTACAGGGTCCTGAACGATTCTTTATTAAGATGTCGGAATGCTGTTCTTAGGTTTGCTAGGCGCCCATATGCTGCAGCAGTTATTTGGTTGATGTGCGCCTCAGGAGATGTGCCCCTCAGGAGATGTGCCCGGTGTTATACTCGCCCCAAGATCCTTTTCCTTGAGTGAGGTTTGTAGGCTCTGACCCCCTAGACTATACTCCGTCTGTGGTCTTCTTTGCCCTTCCCCAATCTTCATGACTTTGCACTTCGTGGAATTGAATTCCAGGAGCCAGTTGCTGGAACAGGCCTGCAGCCTGTACAGATCCCTCTGTAGTTCTGCCTGGTCCTCTTCCGATTGAATTCTTCTCATCAACTTCACATCATCTGCAAACAGGGACACTTCGGATTCTATTCCTTCCGTCATGTCGTTCACAAATACCAGAAACAGCACCGAACCTAGGACTGATCCCTGTGGCACCCCGCTCGTTACAAGCGCCCACTCTGACACCTCGCCACGTACCATGATTCGCTGTTGTCTTCCAGACAGGTATTCCCTGATCCATTGTAGTGCCTTCCCTGTTATTCCTGCCTGGTCCTCCAGCTTTTGCACTAATCTCTTGTGTGGAACTGTGTCAAACGCCTTCTTTCAATCCAAGAAGATGCAATCTACCCACCCCTCTCTCTCTCTTGTCTTACTGCCGTCACCCTGTCATAGAACTCCAGTAGGTTTGTGATGCAGGATTTCCCATTCCTGAAACCATGCTGGCTGTCATTGATAAGCTCATTCCTTGTTAAGTAATTCATCCACGAAATAATAAGTATTTTATAGCGAATAACTTACTGCGACCAGCATAATGGACTAAGGAGGCTGGTTAATTAACTCGGGTTCGAACCCCAGCTGGTCGCAGTATGTTATTTGCTATAAAACGACTTGTTTTCGTGGATGCATTAATATGTGTACTGCTCGTGAGACTGGTATCCTAAACGAGAGAATGAAATTTGACCCTGTAGCAACCCAGGAGTGGCATTTCAGGACATCTTACTTTTGAAGCATAGTGATGTAGTGGACTAGCGTGTCGAGGATATATATATATATATATATATATATATATATATATATATATATATATATATATATATATATGCAAAAGATCACAGTAAACAGGTGATATCAAAATATGCAAGACAACCACTATGAAAAATATAGAGGAATTCCAAGCGCTTTCGTGACTACTCACATTATCAAGGAACTATAACAGGAAAACATGACAAGAAGGCTTATATAAGGGCGAGACTACACCTCACAGTCACATCACACTAACATAGTGGTTGTCTTGCTATATATATATATATATATATATATATATATATATATATATATATATTATATATATATATATTATATATATATATATATATATATATATATATATATATTATATATATACTGTATAAACACATTACAAATTTATTCACTTGTTTAGGGATTAAATTATTTGTGACAGTGTATAGTGTTGAGGTTGATTGCGGCCTTGATAACTAAAATATATCAGACACTGGTAATATGAAGCCCTACACCCCACACGAGAGAGGGGTGGATAGACTGCATTTTCTTGGACTGCAAGAAGGCCTTCGACACAGTTCCTCACAAGAGTTTAATGCAAAATTTAGAGAATCAGGCACACGTAACAGGAAAGGCACTGCAATGGATCAGATAATATCTGACAGGGAGGCAACAACGAGTCATGGTACGTGACGAGGTGTCAGAGTGGGCACCTCTGACGAGCGGGGTTCCACAGGGGTCAGTCTTAGGACCTGTGTTGTTTTTGGTATATGTGAATGACATAACGGAAGGGATAGACACATAAGTGTCCCTGTTTGCAGATGATGTGAAGTTAATGAGAAGAATTAAATCAGTCGAGGATCAGGCAGGACTACAAAGAGACCTGGACAGGCTACATGCCTGGTCCAGTAACTGGCTCCTTGAATTTAACCCTGCCAAATGCAAAGCCATGAAGGTCGGGAAGGGCAAAGAAGACCGCAGACAGAGTATAGTCTAGGTGGCCAAAGACTGCAAACCTCACTCAAGGAAAAAGATCTTGGGGTGAGTATAATACCGAGCACATCTCCTGAGGCACACATCAATCAGATAACTGCTGCAGCATACGGGTGGCTGGCAAACCTAAGAATAGCGTTCCAATACCTCACTAAGGAATCATTCAAGACTCTGTACACCATATACGTCAGGCCCATACTGGAGTATGCAGCACCAGTTTGGAACCCACACCTGGTCAAGCATGTCAAGAAACTAGAGAAAGTGAAAAGGTTTGCAACAAGACTAGTCCCAGAGCTAAGGGGATTGTCCTACGAAGAAAGGTTAAGGGAAATCGGCCTGATGACACTGGAGGACAGGAGGGTTAGGGGAGACATGATAACGACAGATAAGGTGGACAGAGACAAGATGTTCCAGAGAGGGGACACAGAAACAAGAGGTCACAGTTGGAAGTTGAAGAATCCTATGAGTCAAAGGGATGTTAGGAAGTATTTATTCAGTCATAGAGTTGTCAGGAAGTGGAATAGCCTAGAAAGTGGCGTAGTGGAGGCAGGAACCATACATAGTTTTAAGACGAGGTTTGATAAAGCTCATGAAGTAGGGAGAGAGAGGACGTAGTAGCAATCAGTGAAGAGACGGGGCCAGGAGCTATGACTCGACCTCTGCAACCACAAATAGGTGAGTACACGCGCAAACACACACACACAAACACGCGCGCACACACACACACAAACACGCGCGCACACACACACACACACACACACACACACACACACACAACACACACACACACACACACAAACATACACACACACACGTGTACCTCAGCCATAAACAATCCCGCCATCTCACCTGTTGGGATGACAGTTCGATTTCGAGTGATCCCTTCATCAGGAAATGTAACACACACATTGTGTATTAAACCGTAGGGAAGTAGAAGAATGAAAGTGGTTAGAAGAAGTGGAATGGCACAGGTGTGTTTGAGGCAGGAGAGAGATTGAAGTGAGGAAGTAATGGATTGGGGATGGAAGGGTTTAAATGATGAAGGCAGGATAGTGATGGGGAGATAGTGAAGAGTGAGAAAATGGCACTGATGGACCTCTCTTGTGACCATGTGTAAATAGATATGATAATTGGTTATTCTTAAAATCGTATTAACAAGATTTCAAACAACTCAGACAGAACAGAATTGCAACCCATGGCAAAAGCTAGACGTAACATTAGCAGTCTAGCATGGTATAGTGGGGTGATCACTGCCAGTCTAGCATGGTATAGTGGGGTGAGCACTGCCAGTCTAGCATGGTATATGGATCACTGCCAGTCTAGATGGTAAGTGTGATCACTGCCAGTCTAGCATGGTATAGTGGGATGATCACTGCCAGTCTAGCATGGTATAGTGGGGTGAGCACTGCCAGTCTAGCATGGTATAGTGGGGTGATCACTGCCAGTCTAGCATGGTATAGTGGGGTGATCACTGCCAGTCTAGCATGGTATAGTGGGGTGAGCACTGCCAGTCTAGCATGGTATAGTGGGATGATCACTGCCAGTCTAGCATGGTATAGTGGGGTGATCACTGCCTTAATAATTTTAAGACTGCTTGCTATGGGTTCGAGTCCTGTCCTTTCTGTGATTCCCTGCATACCATTATTTACTCAGGGTACCATGAAAAGCTGTGAATACTTGCAATGTAACATAAATGGGAGAAAGTGAAGGCTGAAGAATTTAGACGACATCAATAAAAAAAAAATAAAGATCACATGGAAGAAATAGTGTCAGTGGCCAACTTTAAAATATCCTTTTTGATATACAGTATAATAAGGAAATACTGTAAGAGATGTCCTAAGCTGGAATATACAGCGGCGCTATAGTTTCCACATTACAAAAAAGTAGACCAGTTAGAACACTCAACTGAGATGGGAAATGGTGTTGAAGAACTTAAAGATGGGAATTACAAAGAAAGACCGTAAGTATTAAAGAAGCTCTCACTAAGTGATAGAATAATAACAGGATATTAAGAGAGAATGAGAGGAGACTAAAGGTGTGTTTCCCTGGGAAGGACGGTGTACCCAGCACATTAAATAACATTGTTGCAGATTAAAGAAGCCTTTGTGATAGAGGCGATACTATTAAGATGCTGGGTAAGGAGTTTCATGTCAAGTCGAGGACAGTTGCTGATTAAGTCACAGGGAGGAATCCTGGTCATGTGTAGCATTCCCTCAAGAGGAACTGCCAATGAATGAATGTCTTGGGCAAGTTGTATAAATTCTTGGTTGCACAAATACTACAAGCGCAAAGCGTGCAGCCAAATACACCTATTGGTGTATTTGGATGAGCTTGTATACCATGAAAGTGTATTACTAGAGATTAAAATATCCTTGACTGGTGGTATGCAGGTGACGTACAACCTTAATAACTCTGGTGTAGACGATAGGCTTTAAGACTGATAAAGCCTTACCAATAGACCCCTGGCTTTCTTCAAGAAGGCACTGGACAGGCACCTCAAGTCAGTACCTGACCAACCGGGCTGTGGTTCGTACGTCAGTTTGCGTGCGGCCGGCAGTAACAGTCTGGTTGATCAGACCCTGATCCACCATGAGGCCTGGTCTCAGACCGAGCCGCGGGGGCGTTGACCCCCGAAACCCACTCCAGGTAAGCAATCAACCCGTATAAGACAAGAGCAATACCATTCACTAAGAAGTGAGACAAATTATGTGGCACATATAACATGATGAATGACACTTGTTCAACACTTTGGTATCTTTATGGCTTCCTCGGCTCAGTAGAGAGAAGAATAGTGGACCGAGGAAGCCACTGGCTGGCAAAACGTGTCTAAGGTAAAGATACTCTAGTGCTGTACAAGTGTGTCATTCATCATGTTATATATGCTACATAATTTGACTCATTTGTTAGTGAATGGTATCGCTCTTGTCTTGTACGGGTTGATTGCTTTATTAGTCTTAAAGCCTATCGTCTAGTGGAGAGGGAAAGTGCTACGCTGTCTCATGCTGCAAAATGATAAAACTCAAGTTGTAATGCCATGAAGAGCTGAAGTAATGTATATCACAAAAGAAGAGCGAATTATGACAGAACTGTCAACATGGCCTGTATGATAGCTGCTACGAAATGTATGATAGCTGCTACGAAATGTATGATAGCTGCTACGAAATGTATGATAGCTGCTACGAAATGTATGATAGCTGCTACGAAATGTATGATAGCTGCTACGAAATGTATGATAGCTGCTACGAAATATATGATAGCTGCTACGAAATGTATGATAGCTGCTACGAAATGTATGATAGCTGCTACGAAATGTATGATAGCTGCTACGAAATGTATGATAGCTGCTACGAAATGTATGATAGCTGCTACGAAATGTATGATAGCTGCTACGAAATGTATGATAGCTGCTACGAAATGTATGATAGCTGCTACGAAATGTATGATAGCTGCTACGAAATGTATGATAGCTGCTACGAAATGTATGATAGCTGCTACGAAATGTATGATAGCTGCTACGAAATGTATGATAGCTGCTACGAAATGTATGATAGCTGCTACGAAATGTATGATAGCTGCTACGAAATGTATGATAGCTGCTACGAAATGTATGATAGCTGCTACGAAATGTATGATAGCTGCTACGAAATGTATGATAAGCTGCTACGAAATGTATGATAACTGCTACGAAATGTATGATAACTGCTACGAAATGTATGATAGCTGCTACGAAATGTATGATAGCTGCTACGAAATTATGATAGCTGCTACGAAATGTATGATAGCTGCTACGAAATGTATGATAGCTGCTACGAAATGTATGATAGCTGCTACGAAATGTATGATAGCTGCTACGAAATGTATGATAGCTGTACATGGAAATGTATGATAGCTGCTACGAAATGATATGATAGCTGCTACGAAATGTATGATAGCTGCTACGAAATGTATGATAGCTGCTACGAAATGTATGATAGCTGCTACGAAATGTATGATAGCTGCTACGAAATGTATGATAGCTGCTACGAAATGTATGATAACTGCTACGAAATGTATGATAGCTGCTACGAAATGTATGATAGCTGCTACGAAATGTATGATAACTGCTACGAAATGTATGATAGCTGCTACGAAATGTATGATAGCTGCTACGAAATGTATGATAAGCTGCTACGAAATGTATGATAGCTGCTACGAAATGTATGATAGCTGCTACGAAATGTATGATAGCTGCTACGAAATGTATGATAGCTGCTACGAAATGTATGATAGCTGCTACGAAATGTATGATAGCTGCTACGAAATGTATGATAGCTGCTACGAAATGTATGATAGCTGCTACGAAATGTATGATAGCTGCTACGAAATGTATGATACTGCTACGAAATGTATGATAACCTCGAAATTATGATAGCTGCAGAATGTATGATAGCTGCTAGAAATATATGATAGCTCACAGAAATGTATGATAGCTGCTACGAAATGTATGATAACTGCTACGAAATGTATGATAACTACAATGTATGATAGCTGCTACGAATGTATGATAGCTGCTACGAAATGTATGATAGCTGCTACGAAATGTATGATAGCTGCTACGAAATGTATGATAACTGCTACGAAATGTATGATAACTGCTACGAAATGTATGATAACTGCTACGAAATGTATGATAGCTGCTACGAAATGTATGATAGCTGCTACGAAATATATGATAGCTGCTACGAAATGTATGATAGCTGCTACGAAATGTATGATAGCTGCTACGAAATGTATGATAGCTGCTACGAAATGTATGATAGCTGCTACGAAATATATGATAGCTGCTACGAAATGTATGATAGCTGCTACGAAATATATGATAGCTGCTACGAAATGTATGATAGCTGCTACGAAATATATGATAGCTGCTACGAAATGTATGATAGCTGCTACGAAATGTATGATAGCTGCTACGAAATGTATGATAGCTGCTACGAAATGTATGATAACTGCTACGAAATGTATGATAGCTGCTACGAAATGTATGATAGCTGCTACGAAATGTATGATAACTGCTACGAAATGTATGATAACTGCTACGAAATGTATGATAACTGCTACGAAATGTATGATAACTGCTACGAAATGTATGATAGCTGCTACGAAATGTATGATAGCTGCTACGAAATGTATGATAGCTGCTACGAAATGTATGATAGCTGCTACGAAATATATGATAGCTGCTACGAAATGTATGATAGTTGCTACGAAATGTATGATAACTGCTACGAAATGTATGATAACTGCTACGAAAGCTAGGCTTTTAGCTGTTTAGAATTACCGAGCAGTCAGACCAACCTCAATATTGGGCCAGTCGTTGAAGCAAATTCTTGAAATATTGGATCACAAAAAAAAATGACTTTTAATAGGACTTAACTAAGACTTTTAGCTAAATTCCACACAGAAGGTTGATGAATAAATTAGCGGCGACCGCGCTATTTTTCAGCCACAAATATTTTAACTTTGTATTTTTCGCCTTGAACGTTCCACGTTTATGTAAGTTATTAATCGTTTGATACGCAGTATAATTACAACGAATCGCTAACGACCGTGAATAGTTCATATTGCTGTAGAACATTAATAAAGACAACTGTGTTAAAGAACATATATATATATATATATATATATATATATATATATATATATATATATATATATATATATATATATATATAATGTAATGTCGTGCCGAATAGGTTAAATTGCTATTTTGGCTTAAATAGCAACGCTCTTCCTGCCGAATAAGGCAAGTGAAAATTTGTGTATGCAATAATTTCGCAAAAATCATTCTGAACCTAGCGAAAAAAATATATTTCATAGTGTTTGTTTATTATTAAATTATTGTAAACTTATCTGAAATATATTTAGTTGGATTAGGCTAAATTAAATTGCGCTTGTTATAATAAGGTTAGGTAAGTTTCCTAAGGTTCTTTTGGTCCAAAATCATTAATTTTTACATTAACATAAATGAATTTTTTTTTTATCATTAAACGTATAAGAGAAAATATTAGAAAGGACTTAATTTTAAATGAGTTCTTGCTAATTGACCAGGTTTACCCATTCGGCACGACATATATATAATATGTATATATTGTTTTGCAAATGTGCGACATTTCTACACAAATTGTAGAAGAAATTCTAGTCCTGGTATAAATATTTAAGTGTTAAGTAAAACGTATCGCTATGATGAGTTTTATCTAATGATGATAATTAAGCAAAAGAGGTAAAGGCTCTCATTTTTTTTTCACTTGCCTCGCTAAGACTTGTTCCAGGTGAATTACTATCATCAAAGACTTGTTCTTTAGTGTCTTTGGGCAAATAAAAGCTAATACATATCACAAAGCGGAAAGAAGAGTGAAAGTAAGAACGGTAGATTCCACAGTGTACTACTGCTACTAATACTACTGCTGCTACATCTACTATTGCTACAACTTCTATTACTGCAACTACTACTACTACTAATACTACTGCTGCTACGAGTAGTGCTACAACTACAACAAATTATACTGCTGCTACTACAACCACTACCCTCTCGCAGCTTGCCACCTGGTCCCAGCCACTATATATATACTGGTTCTTAGTTATCTCTGTATTAATGCTGAAGAACTCACTCGTGACATAACGTTTCCTCTAGTAAATGTCCTGTACTGTACTTCAGTGTCTTTTTCCACACCTCTGTAAGGTTTTCCACACCTCTGTAAGGTTTTCCACACCTCTGTAAGGTGTTCTTCACCTCTGTAAGGTGTTCTTCACCTCTGTAAGGTGTTCTTCACCTCTGTTAGTTGTTCTTCACCTCTGTAAGGTGTTCTTCACCTCTGTAAGGTGTTCTTCACCTCTGTAAGGTGTTCTTCACCTCTGTAAGGTGTTCTTCACCTCTGTAAGGTGTTCTTCACCTCTGTAAGGTGTTCTTCACCTCTGTAAGGTGTTCTTCACCTCTGTAAGGTGTTCTTCACCTCTGTAAGGTGTTCTTCACCTCTGTAAGGTGTTCGTCACCTCTGTAAGGTGTTCTTCACCTCTGTAAGGTGTTCTTCACCTCTAAAGACTAGACTACCATGATTAATCAGAAGTCACGAATTCACAACCTCCGGCTGAGACAGCCGTCAAGATTACCAAGTGCAGAGACACGAAGAGAGACGAGGCTCGTACAGTTCTCTATAAAACCAATATGATATTTACCTCTGAAGATACCTAGCCAGATCATGAATAGAATAGAAAAGTAAACTAAAATTGTTAAATATAGCACAATCGAACCCACATAGTGATAATGGAAGACACGATGAGTACTGGATGTAGATGAATGGTTCAGAGAACCGACGAGTTGGTAAATTAGACACATATGCAACACTTGGGTATCTTTATTGAGGAAACGTTTCGCCACACAGTGGCTTCATCAGTCCATACAAAGAAGAAGAATAGTGAAGATCAGGAGATTGAGGTAATCAGTTCCTCAGACTGGAGTCGGTGTAATCAGTTAATCAATCAAGATTGATGTGCTGATCACATCGATTCCAGGCTGAGGGATTGATTACCTCAATCTCCTTCTGATCTTCACTATTCTTCTTTGTATTGGACTGATGAGGCCACTGTGTGGCGAACATTTTCCACAATAAACATACCCAAGTGTTGGACAAGTGTCTACTTTATCACTGAGGCTTTCTTTAGTAATTTGCTGAAGAGGATCTTACTCTAAGGCTTTTGGTCATATTTTATTACTCTTTTGTGTTTGCTGCCATAATTTTTTTTTAATTTTGATGTTTGTGTGAACGTTGGTAGTTGAGGCACTTTTAAGTAGATAGTAAGTTCGTATTATAACTATTATTAAAAATAAGTAAAATGTTTAATATTTCATAGACGTGTCATTTATTTCATAATGTTCCAGACGTGTTTTTATTGCGGTTGAAAAATCTGCTTTTGCAGAAACTGGTCCGAAGCGTCCGTGACCGACACGTCCGTGACCGACACGTCCGTGACCGACACGTCCGTCCAGCAGTGGCGAGACATTCTGGTTTCTTAATTCTAGGGGAAGGGGGGAGGGAATGTATGCGGCGCCGCGGAAAAAAGTTCTGGTTAGCTGAAATCAGGAACCAAAACAAAAGTTCATAAAGTGTTGGCAGTAGACGAATGGCTACTTGGCTTCATATCAAGAAGAATATGCAAAAAAAGTTTCAAGGTCATACTAAATCTCTATATAGCATTGGTCGCCATGAGTACACTAAGAGAAAATACAAAGTGTTCGGGGCACAAGACTGTTCAACAGCCTCCCACCATGCATAAGGGAAATTACCAATAGACTCCTGGCTGCCTTCAAGAGAGCTAGACAGATACCTAAAAACAGTACCTAACCTGCCGGGATGTGGTTCGTACGTTGGTCTACGCGCCGCCAGCAGTAACAGCCTGGTTATTCATGCCTTGATCATCCGGGAGGCCTAGTCAGGGACTGGGGTACGAGGACGTTGACCCCCGGAACACCCTCCATGTAGACTCCAGGTATTAAGACCTCATTTAGGTTGCGCGACGCAGTTCTGGTCTCCACAGTGCAAAAGAGAGTCAAACATGTGCTGGTAAACTTGCACTGATGGATCACTAATTAACCCTTTATGTCAACATTCTTTCCTTCTGAGACTGATTAAGAGAACTGAATTTAAAAGACGCAGAATGAGGAGCATGTGAATGAGATGTGTAAATGAGTCATAAATAAAGTGGATGTAAATATGGTTCTAGAAATATCTGACAAAGACAGAACTGACAGCTGTGACAAAGACAGAACTGACAGCAGTGCATTCAAGTTGCATAACTTCGAATTTAAAAAGAATATAGAAAGATAATGAATTGGCAAGTGAATTGTAGATGAGTGGACAAAATTGTCAAATTGGGTTGGAAATAGAGTAGACACATACAAGACAGGAAATAGTTGAGTGAGTTAGACGTGTCTAGCATGTCCCTTAACAGGTCCTAGATTCTACTGTTTCAAAATTCTTGTATTTTTTGAGCGGGTCTGGAGGGATGTGAGGTAGTGTGGAGTGTAGTTGAAGAGCGAGGCGGTAGTGAAGTAGGGCGTGATGGAGGGGAGACCGGCATGTGGGCTCTAACTTTAGCCTGCTAATGTGTGCAGGGTTAGTATAGAGGTTTTGTACGTGACGTCACAGATCACGTGATTGTTTTTACATGATGTCTGGCGGCTATGACTAAAGAGACACGATATTACATCAACATACTTTGATGAGGGAACCATCAGCTGTTGGACCCTGGGGTATATCTTTCTATTAATATATGTATTAATGAGGTGATTATGCTGGTGCGAATATACTACCTGCTGGAGTATACTTTTTGCTATACTTATCACCTCATCATGTTATTCTATGGGTCCGGGAGCCACAGACTAATATAAGTTATCTAACGAGACTTCACATCCTGACATAACTGTAAACTATGATTGCGCGCGGCCAGTGGTAACAGCCTGGTTGATCAGGTCTGGGCCGTTGGGGCTGTTGACCCTCGGAACGACCTCCGGGTACAGTGCTTGCATCCAAAACAACGATAAAGAAGTAGACATGGTGAGCTCTTAGGCAGTACTTCTTTTCACGTAACGTCAGTGTCATGACCTGACCTGACCTAGCTGAGTTAGTCTTACGTATTGCAGAGATTAACGAATCCCGTAATGACCGCAATTTATTTTTCAGTTTAGAAACAATTAGTTTATACACATTTGCACAAATTTTCCTCAACATTGAAGTTAAAATCATTTAGTAACGTAAGTTTTTTGTTGTCAGGTCGATCATATAATGTCACTTTCTCCTCGTGAATATCTTGACAAAATCTTACACGTCATGGAAATAGACATAACTATTAAACACGTTTTTATTGGGACGACATTTCGCTCTCTGAGGAGTTTCATCAAGTCTTCATAATTGTCGGCAGCGAAACATTTCATCCACTGTTGACATATCAGCCGCTTCTCTGAACACGTACGTACAGGAGTCCACCTTTCACCCTTCATCTTTTTTATCCATCGATATCCACCATAAGGAACTACTCTCTCTGCTCCCTTCATCATACCTCGTATACTTAGTATATCCTTTTCCTGATTCATGTATTACTTAATATCAATTATATTCGTAAGCATGATTCAAATTGTTTCTTTATTTACCACTGGTACTCAGGATGTCCCCACTACGTTTTCAACACCATTAACTCAAACTTTACCAATAATAGAGGAAAGAACATTTTCTTACATGGTTCAAAATATCTCTATACACTCTTTAAACCTCACAGACTGTATCTCTCTTCTACGTCCCTCCCAGTGCAACCCCTCCCAGTGCAACCCCTCCCAGTGCAACGAGGAGAGCGCAGTTAGATAGGCTGATCGTTAATAGCGGACGGGGATCAAGCCTTCACAACCCCTTGTGCTAAATGATCGAGTTTAACGCTTATCGTAAATAATAGTAACAACATAAATACTACTGATAATATAAAAGTAATATAAAAATATAATAATAATAATTAACAATGACAGTCCTCCTATTTGAGGGTACTATATAAAGTTTTATTTTTATTCTAAACCAATAACTTCGTTAATTTTAAATATTTATAACTCCACTTAACCTTCCAAGATTGTTCATTTAACATTACTTCTTACACCTTACCTCATGTTATCACGTTCACTTGTGTTAATGTCGTCTATGCCTCGTTATATATGCCTCATTATATATACTCTCCCAGTGTTGTACAGGATGTTGTACAGGATGTTCTGCTTGTCCAAGGTGAAGGAGAGGGGAGGGATGATGATCAGGGAAAGCTGCCTTGCATGTTGGGGTAAGTGGTCGTCAGATCCTCACGAGCCTCGAGGTGGTTAACATCATACTTGCATCTATCCTCTGGGTGTTTATGGCTGTAGCAGTGAAAGGTCTCATTCTCTCTCTCTCTCTCTCTCTCTCTCTCTCTCTCTCTCTCTCTCTCTCTCTCTCTCTCTCTCTCTCTCTCTCTCTCTTCCCCCCCTCTGTTAAGTCATACCCCCTATGTATAATAAATATAAATATATACCCAATCTATATAGTGTAAATAATTGTACATAAGTTCTGGTGGTAGGAATATATAGTAAACCAAAAACCATTTTCTGGTTTGTACTTTGTTCCTCATCTTAATAATAATAATAATAATAATAATAATAATAATATCTTTATTTCTACAAGTACATGTACAAGGTATACAGGCCTAGCTGACATCAGTGACATACTATATTATAAGCTCTACTGACTACACCTTAAGCTAATAACCTACAGTACATGGCCAGGTACTACAGGCCTTTGAAGTTACTTGTATTTGTGAAACCGAAATGATGGTTAGAAGAAACATGGGCAGTTTTAGAAGACCTCTATTGACGACGTTTCGCCACACAGCGGATTTTATCAAGTCACGAACAGATATACCCATAAAGGGAGGATGAGAACAAATGGGAAGCAAAGTCTTATTACATCGATTGCTCAACGTTCTAAAAGTTTTCTGTCAATATGTAAAATAACTGAATCTGGAATCATCAGTATCTCCATTATTTTTTTCCAACCAGAACAATGCTTTCTACAATTTAGCTGAATTTCTTGCCATAAAATGTTTGACATGTTTGGGAATCAATGTGACCTGAAGTGCCTTTCACCTGGCAGCTACTCAGGGCACAGCTCAACATTTGTTTACCCTCCCTTATGAGGTTTATCTGGGACCTGATAAAACTAACTTCATCAAAGAAACCTTGTCGATATAGGTTCCATATCACTGCATATCTTTCTCTACCACCGTAGGGCGTTGATAAAATGGTTTATCTTTCATTCTACGTGTTCGTGAAATCCAAAGAAAAGACCAATAGTCGTGTCAGTATGGGAAATATTGATCAAGTTTTGTGTGAGACGTGGCGAGTAATACTTTCCAGGTTGGTTAAGTTCTACAAATCTACAAAATAAGAGTAACAAAGGAATTAAAATTTAATTCTGAATCTCTGGTCCAAACGTTTAACAATTTCTATAAAAGGGGAACTATTCAGCAGACGCGAAAACTAAATAAAGTTGTGATAATTGTTGAGAAAGACCATGATAATTGTTGAAAAATACCATGATTGTTGAAAAAGACCATGATAATCGTTGAAAAAGACCATGATAATTGTTGAAAAAGACCATGATAATTGTTGAAAAAGACCATGATAATTGTTGAAAAAGACCATGATAATCGTTGAAAAAGACCATGATAATCGTTGAAAAAGACCATGATAATTGTTGAAAAAGACCATGATAATTGTTGAAAAAGACCATGATAATTGTTGAAAAATACTATGATAATTGTTGAAAAAGACCATGATAATTGTTGAAAAATACCATGATAATTGTTGAAAAATACCATGATAATTGTTAAAAAAGACCATGATAATTGTTGAAAAAGACCATGATAATTGTTGAAAACGACCATGATAATTGTTGAAAAAGACCATGATAATTGTTGAAAAAGACCATGATAATCATGGAAAAAGGCAACTCAGCACCTCCTTTTAATTACTGACCAAGTTGCCTAATTTCAATGGTTGTTTAGCTCAAGAAAACGATCATTCAAGATCAGATAAAATGACTGGTCATAACTTGTATAAAAAGAATGTAAGGGCGTCTGATGACATCGTCCAGGGTAAACACATCATCTGCATTTGTCTTCACTTATATTTTAATTTAATCGATAAAAGCGAGATGATAGCTGTACAATACCCGGATTGTCAGAAATATTTTGGTTGTTTCTCATCATAGACTTCCTTCAAGTAGAACTGTATATGCAATAAACGTGTGTTAAGATGACTTGAAAACTAATTATCTGGAAACAAACAACACGTGGTTCTGGTGGTACTGGATATAAACAACACGTGGTTCTGGTGGTACTGGATATAAACAACGAGTGGTACTGGATACAAACAACAGGTGGTACTGGATACAAACAACAGGTGGTACTGGATACAAACAACAGGTGGTACTGGATACAAACAACAGATGGTACTGGATACAAACAACAGATGGTACTGGATACAAACAACAGGTGGTTCTGGATACAAACAACAGGTGGTACTGGATACAAACAACAGGTGGTTCTGGATACAAACAACAGGTGGTTCTGGATACAAACAACAGGTGGTTCTGGATACAAACAACAAGTGGTACTGGATACAAACAACAAGTGGTACTGGATACAAACAACAAGTGGTACTGGATACAAACAACAAGTGGTACTGGATACAAACAACAAGTGGTACTGGATACAAACAACAAGTGGTACTGGATACAAACAACAAGTGGTACTGGATACAAACAACAAGTGGTACTGGATACAAACAACAAGTGGTACTGGATACAAACAACAAGTGGTACTGGATACAAACAACAAGTGGTACTGGGTACAAACAACAAGTGGTACTGGGTACAAACAACAAGTGGTACTGGGTACAAACAACAAGTGGTACTGGGTACAAACAACAAGTGGTACTGGGTACAAACAACAAGTGGTACTGGGTACAAACAACAAGTGGTACTGGGTACAAACAACAAGTGGTACTGGGTACAAACAACAAGTGGTACTGGGTACAAACAACAAGTGGTACTGGGTACAAACAACAGGTGGTACTGGAGTACAAACAACAAGTGGTACTGGTACAAACAACAAGTGGTACTGGGTAAAACAACAAGTGGTACTGGTACAAACAACAAGTGGTACTGGGTACAAACAACAAGTGGTACTGGTAAAACAACAGTGGTACTGGAAAACAACAAGTGGTACTGGTACAAACAACAAGGTGGTACTGGGTACAAACAACAGTGGTACTGGTACAAACAACAGTGGTACTGGATACAAACAACAAGTGGTACTGGATACAAACAACAGGTGGTACTGGATACAAACAACAGGTGGTACTGGATACAAACAACAGGTGGTACTGGATACAAACAAC
Organism: Cherax destructor; assembly: GCA_009830355.1. Classification (NCBI taxonomy): domain Eukaryota; kingdom Metazoa; phylum Arthropoda; class Malacostraca; order Decapoda; family Parastacidae; genus Cherax; species Cherax destructor. The sequence goes on along the minus strand of WNWK01003240.1, from coordinate 80,788 downwards.
AGGTGGTACTGGATACAAACAACAGGTGGTACTGGATACAAACAACAGGTGGTACTGGATACAAACAACAGGTGGTACTGGATACAAACAACAGGTGGTACTGGATACAAACAACAGGTGGTACTGGATAAAACAACAGGTGGTACTGGATAAACAACAGGTGGTACTGGATACAAACAACAGGTGGTACTGGATACAAACAACAGGTGGTACTGGATACAAACAACAGGTGGTACTGGATACAAACAACAGGTGGTACTGGATACAAACAACAGGTGGTACTGGATACAAACAACAGGTGGTACTGGATACAAACAACAGGTGGTACTGGATACAAACAACAGGTGGTACTGGATACAAACAACAGGTGGTACTGGATACAAACAACAGGTGGTACTGGATACAAACAACAGGTGGTACTGGATACAAACAACAGGTGGTACTGGATACAAACAACAGGTGGTACTGGATACAAACAACAGGTGGTACTGGATACAAACAACAGGTGGTACTGGATACAAACAACAGGTGGTACTGGATACAAACAACAGGTGGTACTGGATACAAACAACAGGTGGTACTGGATAAAAACAACAGGTGGTACTGGATAAAAACAACAGGTGGTACTGGATAAAAACAACAGGTGGTACTGGATAAAAACAACAGGTGGTACTGGATAAAAACAACAGGTGGTACTGGATAAAAACAACAGGTGGTACTGGATAAAAACAACAGGTGGTACTGGATAAAAACAACAGGTGGTACTGGATAAAAACAACAGGTGGTACTGGATAAAAACAACAGGTGGTACTGGATAAAAACAACAGGTGGTACTGGATAAAAACAACAGGTGGTACTGGATAAAAACAACAGGTGGTACTGGATAAAAACAACAGGTGGTACTGGATAAAAACAACAGGTGGTACTGGATAAAAACAACAGGTGGTACTGGATAAAAACAACAGGTGGTACTGGATAAAAACAACAGGTGGTACTGGATAAAAACAACAGGTGGTACTGGATAAAAACAACAGGTGGTACTGGATAAAAACAACAGGTGGTACTGGATAAAAACAACAGGTGGTACTGGATAAAACAACAGGTGGTACTGGATAAAAACAACAGGTGGTACTGGATAAAAACAACAGGTGGTACTGGATAAAAACAACAGGTGGTACTGGATAAAAACAACAGGTGGTACTGGATAAAAACAACAGGTGGTACTGGATAAAAACAACAGGTGGTACTGGATAAAAACAACAGGTGGTACTGGATAAAAACAACAGGTGGTACTGGATAAAAACAAGTGATTTGATACACACAAAGCAGGTGATTTTTAACTAGTTGTATTCATGATAATCGCATATATCATCCTCAGTGAGTTATGCTGCATATCGTAATTTGCAAATGACAAAACTAGTGAGCAAAGATGCAACATTTGAGTTTCAGAGATTGCAAGACGATTGATTTACACAACTGATATATAAAACAAATAAATGTTAACTTCATTGCAGTGTTTATAAGTAGAAATTAATGAATATTAGAAACACAAGGGGACCAGGAAAGGAGACGCAGAATTAGAAGTTGTGAAGATAAACTTACAGCTTCTCAGAAGGAAGAAAGTGAAGTTTAGTACCGATCTGACGAGACGTTGGAGGGTACAAAGAACCCGTGGAAAGTTCTGGGCAGAAAACGAATAAAAGATGGAGAAGAATTTACATAAAGATAAAGTGAAAAAATAAATAAGAACGTAAATATCTTGTCTTAAGTCAGATAAATGAAGCAACTCCCTCATTTGCCTGATTGCTGAAGACAGTCATGAAGGAGTGAGAAGTTGCTTGCCAATTATGAGAGAACTATTGATTGAAATAGGACAGAATAATTTTTGCAGTGTTGTATCACGGCGCTGTATATCGTTGGTAAGGCCTCAATTACATTACCTAGACTCCATATTACGAAATGAACGTAATTGTTTTGGAAATCATACAGAGAATGATGACGAAGTTAATTAGAAACAGTCGCATGAAAAGAAACATTTCCCACGTGAGCCAGAGTGAGAGACATCACAACGCCAGACAACCACAGTGAGAGACATCACAACACCAGACAACCACAGTGAGAGACATCACAAAACCAGACAACCACAGTGAGAGACATCACAACGCCAGACAACCACAGTGAGAGACATCACAACACCAGACAACCAGAGTGAGAGACATCACAACACCAGACAACCAGAGTGAGAGACATCACAACACCAGACAACCAGAGTGAGAGACATCACAACACCAGACAACCAGAGTGAGAGACATCACAACGCCAGACAACCAGAGTGAGAGACATCACAACACCAGACAACCACAGTGAGAGACATCACAACACCAGACAACCAGAGTGAGAGACATCACAACACCAGACAACCAGAGTGAGAGACATCACAACACCAGACAACCAGAGTGAGAGACATCCCAACACCAGACAACCACAGTGAGAGACATCACAACACCAGACAACCACAGTGAGAGACATCACAACACCAGACAACCAGAGTGAGAGACATCACAACACGAGACAACCACAGTGAGAGACATCACAACACGAGACAACCACAGTGAGAGACATCACAACACGAGACAACCACAGTGAGAGACATCACAACACGAGACAACCACAGTGAGAGACATCACAACACCAGACAACCACAGTGAGAGACATCACAACACCAGACAACCACAGTGAGAGACATCATAACACCAGACAACCACAGTGAGAGACATCACAACACCACACAACCACAGTGAGAGACATCACAACACCAGACAACCACAGTGAGAGACATCACAACACCAGACAACCACAGTGAGAGACATCACAACACCACACAACCACAGTGAGAGACATCACAACACCACACAACCACAGTGAGAGACATCACAACGCCAGACAACCACAGTGAGAGACATCACAACACCAGACAACCACAGTGAGAGACATCACAACACCACACAACCACAGTGAGAGACATCACAACGCCAGACAACTACAGTGAGAGACATCACAACGCCAGACAACCACAGTGAGAGACATCACAACGCCAGACAACCACAGTGAGAGACATCACAACACCACACAACCACAGTGAGAGACATCACAACACCACACAACCACAGTGAGAGACATCACAACGCCAGACAACTAGAGTAAGAGACATCACAACACGAGACAACCAGACACGGAACATCACAACACAAAACAGTGAGACATAACCAACCCAAACATCCACCAGACACCAGTGAGAACATCACCAGACAAGAAGTACAGAAGGACACACAACAACCACAGTGAGAAATCAAACACGCACCACAGTGAGACATCCACACACACCACGTGGACATCCAACACAACACCAGTAGGACATCAACACCAGACAACAAGTGGAACATCAACACCAGACAACCACAGTAGAACTCACAACACAGAAACCAAGTGAACACCAACACAAAACCAAGAGCATCAACAACAACCACAGTGAGAATCCAACACAAACCACAGGAACATCACCAGACAACACAGTGAGACATCACAACCAACAACCAGTGAGAGACATCAACCACAACCCAGTGAAACATCACACAACACAGTGGACATCCACACAACCACAGTGAGACATCCAACCCAACAACCACAGAGCATCAACACCACAACAGTAGACATCAACCAACAACCACATGAGAGACATCCACAGACAACAGTAGAACATCACAACACAACAACCAGTGGATCACAACACCAACAACCAAGTGAGAGACATCACAACCCAGACAACAAGTGAGAGACATCACAACCCAGACAACCAAGTAGAGACATCACAACCAGACAACCACAGTGAGAGACATCACAACACCAGACAACCAGAGTGAGAGACATCACAACCCAGACAACCAGAGTGAGAGACATCACAACACCAGACAACCAGAGTGAGAACACAAACCAGACAACCAAGTGAGAACATCACAACCAGACAACCACAGTGAGAGACATCACAACCAGACAACCACAGAGACATCACAACACCAACAACCAAGTGAGAGACATCACAACACCAGACAACCAAGTGAGAACATCAAACCCAGACAACCAGAGTGAGAGACATCACAACACCAGACAACCAGTGAGGACAACAACACCAACAACAGAGGAGACATCAAACACCAGACAACCAGAGTGAGAGACATCACAACAAAACCCAGGAGAGACATCACAACACAGAAACCAAGTGAGAGACATCACAACACCAGACAACCAAGAGGAACACAACACCAGACAACCAAGGAGAGACATCACAACACCAGACAACCAGAGTGAGGACATACAACACCAGACAACCAGAGTGAGAGACATCACAACACCAGACAACCAAGTGAGAGACATCACAACAGACAACCAGAGTGAGAAAACACCAGACAACCAGAGGAGACATCACAACACAGACAACAGTGGAGACATCACAACACCAGACAACCAGAGTGAGACATCACAACACCAGACAACCAGAGTGAGAACACAACACCAACAACCAGAGACTCACAACACCAACAACCACAGTGAGAGACATCACAACACCAGACAACCAAGTGAGACATCACACACCAGAAACACAGGAGAGACAACACCAGACAACCAAGGAGAACATACAACACAGACAACCACAGTGAGACATACAACACCAGACAACCACAGGAGAACATCACAACACCAGAACCACAGTAGAGACATCACAACACCAGACAACCACAGTGAGAACACAACACCAGAAACCACAGTAGAGACATCACAACACAGACAACCACAGTGAGAGACATCACAACCCCAGACAACCACAGTGAGAGACATCACAACACCAGACAACCACAGTGAGAGACATCACAACACCAGACAACCACAGTGAGAGACATCACAACACCAGACAACCACAGTGAGAGACATCACAACACCAGACAACCACAGTGAGAGACATCACAACACCAGACAACCACAGTGAGAGACATCACAACACCAGACAACCACAGTGAGAGACATAACACCAGACAACCACAGTGAGAGACATCACAACACCAGACAACCGCAGTGAGAGACATCACAACACCAGACAACCACAGTGAGAGACATCACAACAACCAGACAACCACAGTGAGAGACATCACAATACCAGACAACCACAGTGAGAGACATCACAACGCCAGACAACCACAGTGAGAGACATCACAACACCATACAACCACAGTGAGAGACATCACTAGACAACCTCAGTACTAGAGAATCAGAGCACTAGACAACCTACAGTAGAGACATCAAACACTAGACAACTCATTATAGAGAATCAAACACAGACCAAGTAGAGACTCAGAGAAACCAGACACACTGTCAGTGCTCCTGGTACTGAGAGACTGTCACATACAGACGACAGTGAGCATGACATCCACAGTGCCAGACAACTAGAGCACTAGACTGCCACAGTGCCAGACAACTAGAGCACTAGACTGCCACAGTACCAGACAACTAGAGCACTAGACTGCCACAGTGCCAGACAACTCAGGAGTCACTAGATCGCCACAGTACCAGAAACTGAGCACTAGACTGCCACAGTACCAGGACACACACATCCTGACACTGGCGACAGTACAGACAGCCACATCCGACACTGGCGACAGTACCAGACAACCACACCCTGACACTGCGACAGTACCAGACAGCACACACCTGACACTGGCGACAGTACCAGACAGCCACACCTGACACTGCAACAGTACCAGACAGCACACCCTGACACTGGCAGACAGTACCAGACAGCCACACCCTGACACTGGCGACAGTACCAGACAGCCACACCCTGACACTGGCAACAGTACCAGACACCACACCTGACACTGGCGACAGTACCAGACAGCCACACCCTGACACTGGCGACAGTACCAGACAGCCACACCCTGACACTGGCAACAGTACCAGACAGCCACACCCTGACACTGGCGACAGTACCAGACAGCCACACCTGACACTGGCGACAGTACCAGACAGCAACACCCTGACACTGGCGACAGTACCAGACATCCACACCCTGACACTGGCGACAGTACCAGACAGCCACACCCTGACACTGGCGACAGTACCAGACAGCCACATCCTGACACTGGCGACAGTACCAGACAGCAACACCCTGACACTGGCGACAGTACCAGACAGCCACACCCTGACACTGGCGACAGTACCAGACAGCCACACCCTAACACTGGCGACAGTACCAGACAGCCACACCCTGACACTGGCGACAGTACCAGACAGCCACACCCTGACACTGGCGACAGTACCAGACAGTCACATCCTGACACTGGCGACAGTACCAGACAGCCACATCCTGACACTGGCGACAGTACCAGACAGCCACATCCTGACACTGGCGACAGTACCAGACAGCCACATCCTGACACTGGCGACAGTACCAGACAGCCACACCCTGACACTGGCGACAGTACCAGACAGCCACACCCTGACACTGGCGACAGGTCTGAGTCGACAGCGGTTGTTGATATTGTTGTTCAAACATTGGAGTCTCCCTGCCAGTACAACTCTCCCCTCACTCATTCCAACCAACACTGAGTCCCTTCATTCCTACCACTTCCCCTCACCCCCACCAACAATCATTCTTACCACTTCCCTCACCCCCACCAACAATCATTCTTACCACTTCCCCTCACCCCCACCAACAATCATTCCTACCACTTCCCTCACCCCCACCAACAATCATTCTTACCACTTCCCTCACCCCCACCAACAATCATTCCTACCACTTCCCTCACCCCCATAACAATCATTACCACTTCCCTCACCCCACCAACAATCATTCTTACCCTTCCCTCACCCCCACCAACAATCATTCTACCACTTCCTCACCCCCACCAACAATCATTCCTACCACTTCCCCTCACCCCCACCAACAATCATTCTTACCACTTCCCTCACCCCCACCAACAATCACTACCACTTCTCTCACCCTACCAACAATCACTACACCACTTCCCTCACCCCACCAACAATCACTACCACCACTTCCCTCACCCACCAACAATCACTACCACCACTTCCCTCACCCCACCAACAATCACTACCACCACTTCCCCTCACCCCACCAACAATCACTCCACCACTTCCCTCACCCCACCAACAATCACTGCCACCACTTCCCCTCACCCACCAACAATCACTGCCACCACTTCCCTCACCCCACCAACAATCATGCCACCACTTCCCTCACCCCACCAACAATCACTGCACCACTTCCCTCACCCCACCAACAATCACTCCACCACTTCCCTCACCCCACCAACAATCACTACCACCACTTCCCCTCACCCCACCAACAATCACTACCACCACTTCCCTCACCCCACCAACAATCACTACCACCACTTCCCTCACCCCACCAACAATCACTACCACCACTTCCCCTCACCCCACCAACAATCACTACCACCACTTCCCCTCACCCCACCAACAATCACTACCACCACTTCCCTCACCCCACCAACAATCACTACCACCACTTCCCTCACCCCACCAACAATCACTACCACCACTTCCCTCACCCCACCAACAATCACTACCACCACTTCCTCACCCCACCAACAATCACTACCACCACTTCCCTCACCCCACCAACAATCACTACCACCACTTCCCTCACCCCACCAACAATCAATACCACCACTTCCCTCACCCCACCAACAATCACTACCACCACTTCCCCTCACCCCACCAACAATCACTACCACCACTTCCCCTCACCCCACCAACAATCACTACCACCACTTCCCCTCACCCCACCAACAATCACTACCACCACTTCCTCACCCCACCAACAATCACTACACCACTTCCCTCACCCCACCAACAATCATCTACCACCACTTCCTCACCCCACCAACAATCATCACTTCCATCCACACCTCTCCATCATTATCACTTATCATTCCTTGACTCCTCCATCACTCCTTCCACACTTCTCATCACTACTTTCATCTACACTTTCTTCTTCATATTTTTTATATATTTCTATCATTTTCTATTCTAATTTCATCAACTTCATCATACTCTCATCACATTTTCATCACACCTTCCATCACATATTTTCAAATCACTCATATTTCATTAAATTTACTCTCTCAACTCTTCATTTCATAATCTCTTTTTTAAAAATTTTCAAATCTTTTAAATCTTCACATCCTCTCTCTCAAACTCTCTCTCTCTCTCTCCTCTCTCTCTCTCAAACTTCTCTCAAATCTCTCACCCCCTCATAACATCTCCCTCACAACCTCTCCCTCACTTCTCCCTTACACCCTCTCCCTCACAAACTCTCCCTCACAAACTCTCCTCTAACTTCCTCATAACCTTCCTCACTAAATCTCTCACATCCTCCTCACAAACTTCCTCTTACCTTCTCCTCACAAACTCTCTCCAAACTCTCCTCATAACTCTCCTCTACAATCTCTCCCTCCACCTCACCCTCACAACCTCTCCCCTTCCATCACAATATACTCCCTTCCCTTACTACCACTTGCCCTTCATAGCATTTCCTTCACTCATTCTCCCTCACTCTCCACCACTTTCCTTCACTCTCCACCACACTACTTCACTCTCCACCACACTACTTCACTCTCCACCACACTCCCTCACTCTCCACCACACTCCCCCCACACTCCCTCACGCTCTACCTCACTCTCCACCACACTACTTCACTCTCCACCACACTCCCTCACTCTCCACCACACTCCCCCCACACTCCCTCACTCTCCACCACATTCCCCTTACACTCCCTACCTCTCCACCACACTCTCCACACTCCCTCACTCTCCCTCACTCTCCACCACTCTCCTTCACTCTCCACCACATCCCTCACTCTCCATCACACTCTCTCACTCTCCACCTCACAACCTCACTCTCCACCTCACTCTCCACCTCACTCTCCACCACACTCCCTCAATTTCCACCACACTCCCTCACTCTCCTCCACTCTCCCTCACTCTCCATCACATTCCCTCACTCTCCACCACACTCTCCACACTCCCTCACTCTCCACCACCTCCCTCCTTCCACCACTCTTCTCACTTCCACCACTTCTCCTCACTCCCACCACTCTCCTCACTCTCCACCACTCTACTTCCACCACACCCCTACTTCTCCACTCTCCTCCATCACATTCCTCACTTCCACACTCCCTACTCTTCCACACCTCCACACTCCTCACTCTCCTCACCTCCACCACTCTCCTTCACTCTCCCACATCCCTCACTCTCCATCACACTCTCTCACTCTCCACTCACTTCCACCTCACCTCCACCACACTCCTTCATTTCACTCACACCCCCTCATCTCCTCCACTCTCCCTCACTCTCCATCCCCCACTCACTCTCCACCCACCTCCACTCCTAACTCCCCACCACTCCTCACTCTCCACCACTCTCCCTCACTCTCCACCACTCTCCCTCACTCTCCACCACTCTCCACCACACTCCCTCAATCTCATTCTCTACTCTGCTGCCTCATCACTCGGTAATTATCACTTTTAATGATGACTCTCACCCTCTCCTGCCACCTTCTTTCTTTCCCCTCCCTTTATTCCTCCATCCCACACGCTCTCCCTCCCCCTTTCCTCCATTGCTCTCCCAATCATCTCCCTCCCCGGAATCTCCTTCCCTCGCTTCCTCCTTTAGTCTCTCCATCACTCGCCTTTTTTTTATCACTGTTTCCCATCTTCCTTCTTTCCTGCTCTCTCTCGCTTTTCCCTCTTCTTCTGTTGCTCTCCCTCCCTACCTAGCTCACTCCCTTATAATACCTCCATCCTCACACACACACACACACACCCCTGCAACCCCTGCAACCACACCCCTGCAACCACAACTAGGTGAGTACACACACACACACACACACACACACCCCTGCAACCCCTGCAACCACACCCCTGCAACCACAACTAGGTGAGTACACACACACACACACTGTCACAACAATGACCCACCTTCTTAGTTCCAGGGACTTGTTCCAGGTGAGTTCTTCTTTGAAGTTAGCACGTGTTTGTTCCAACTTAGATTGCTCATTGTGTCAGAGATAAGCATATCCCAGGATGCACTAGTTCCACTGGGACTGTTCATTGTTCCAGAGATAACCATGTACGAGGATACACTAGTTCCACTGGGACTGTTCATTGTTCCATTGCACCACCACCTCTCTCCTCCAGTGGTGCTCGTGCATGTACGAACGTTTTCATGTTACTCTCTGATACCGCGTTGCCAGACGTGTTACAGCAGATTATATTTTATGTCCTTGCATTTCAATATACTTTTATATTGGATGCCAAGCCCATGATGACACACTTCAGATCGCTTGTTCTATCTAGGCTGGAATATTGCTGCACACTAACTGCACCTTTCAAGGCAGGTGAAATTGCTGACCTAGAAAATGTACAGAGAACCTTCATGGCACACATAATGCGATAAACCACCTCAATTCTGGGAACTGAAGTTCCTAAACCTGTACTCCCAGAATGCAGGCGGGAGAGATACATTATATATACACTTGGAAAATCCTAGAGGGATTAGTACCAAACTTGCACATGAAGTCACTCCCATGAAAGCAAAAGACTGGCAGGCGATGTAACATCCCCAATGAAAGCAGGGTGCCTAGAATTGAGGGACAACATACAAGTGTCAGGGCCGAAGACTGTCAACTGCCTCCCAGCATACATAATATATATAATAATGCCTGTTAAGCGCTAAACCCACGTGGGTCATTCAGTGCAAGACGGTTGTGGAGGCTTGATCCTCCGTCTGCTGAGCGCGAGACAGACGCGCTTCCTATTTGTACTAACCTAGCTCCAAGCATACATAAGGGGGATTACCAATAGACCCCTGGCTGTCTTCAAGCAGGCACTGGACAGGCACCTAAATTCGGTACCTGACCAACGAGGCTGTGGTTCGTACGTTGGACTGCGTGCGGCCAGCAGTAACAGCCTGGTTGATCAGACCCTGATCCACCATGAGGCCTGGTCACAGACCGGGCCGCGGGGGCGTTGACCCCCGGAACTATCTCCAGGTAAACTCCAGGTTTTAGTCTAGGTAATCTTAACATAAACTAACCCATATTAACCAAACATCCAAATGCAACCTAACGTAGCGTAACTTAACCTAATTTAACTTCTAACCTAACTTAAGGTAACATAATTTAAGTTAACATAGGGAAGAAAGGTCGTCAGTGTATACATTGAGGACATCTTTACTGGACACGTTTCGGTCCTGGGACTTTGATTCCTCCCATGTATTACTTATCAATATTCCTTCTACCATTACCTACCCTAACCTAAATTAATCTAACCTAACCTAGCCTAACCTAAATTAATCTAACCTAACCTAGCCTAACCTAAATTAATCTAACCTAACCTAGCCTAACCTAAATTAATCTAACCTAGCCTAACCTAAAGTAATCTAACCTAAATTAATCTAATCTAACCTAACCTAACCTAACCTAACCTAACCTAACCTAAATTGACTCAATCTAACTTTAATTGACCTAATCTAGCCTAAATTAACCTAACCTAAATTAATAAAACCTATCCTAAATTGACTTAATCTATTGTTAAGTAAAAGGACACAAATGCAACTAATGTGACATTTTATTGTGGCAACGTTTCGCTCTCCAGGAGCTTTCTCAAGCCGTTACGTTACGTAACGGCGAAAGCTCTGGAGAGCGAAACGTGTCACATAAATGTCACATTGTCATTGTGTCCTTTACTAACATATTGTCGGTAATTCTACCAATATTATGACTTAATCTAACCTGAATTAACGTAACTTAACTTAAATTACCCTAATCTAGCCTAAATTAACCTAACCTAATCTAAATTAACTTAACCTAAATTATGTTAACCTAGCCTAAATTCAACTAACCTAACTTAACCACAGCTGACCTAACGTAGCATAAAGTAATGTTTGTGGGTATATTTGAAACGTTAAGAAATTAACGCTGGGAAATTAGAAAATCACCATATGAAAAATGAAAATAGGTTTACCTGGAGAGGGTTTCGGGGGTCAACGCCCCCGCGGCCCGGTCTGAGACCAGGCCAGGTTGCATTGGTATCCAGCGACTCATCCTGACGATTATATCAGAAACGACGATGACTGAGAGACCAACTGACTCATCCTGATACATGACTGAGGGACTGATTACCTCAGTTTCTACTAAATTCGTATTTCATCTCTGTATTGAATTGTTAAAGTTATTCTTTTTCACTCTCCACCACCCTCCACCACTCTCCTTCACCCTCCACCACTCTCCTTCACCCTCCACCACTCTCCTTCACCCTTCACAACATCTGAGTATCTTTATTTGTAGACCTTTCACTATCCAGGGGCTTTATCAATAAAATACAAGGACATAATGGAAAGACTATATCCAAAGATGAGGTAATGAGTCCCTCAGTCTTGGAGTTGGTGATAAAGCCACTGGATGTCGCAACGTTTACAAATATAGATACCCAGATATTGCACATGTGTGTAATTCTTCAATGTATCTCATTATTGTACGGTAATGATAATGTAGTAACGTATTGTGAGAGAGCTCACTAGCTCTATGGCTCTGCAGTTGACACACACTGCCTTTGAAGGGGCACGTAAGTTCCCTTCCCCCCGTTTTCTAATAACATGTTTATTTTTCCACTATAATCTACCTTGTCCATTATTATCGCATTTGCTTTGTCTGTTTCGTAAGGTGAAGTCTAAGATCTTTCCTTAATTCATGGAATAACTTAACAAATCTTTGATGACAATTGTTGTTGTAGAGGTGTGAGCACACCTCTACAACAACAATTGTCATCAAATATTTGCTAAGTTATACCATGAATTAAGGAAAGATCTTAGACTTCACCTTACGAAACAGACAAAGCAAATGCGATAATAATGGACAAGGTAGATTATAGTGGAAAAATAAACATGTTATTATTAAGTTCCCAGCTCCTCTGTGCCCCACACTGAGCACCAACTCAACTTCTATCCCCTAGAGCTTGCCTCCTCTCCCTTACAGCACCCAGCTCACGCTCTTCCCCTAAGCTGGTCTTCCCCAGCTATCCTTCCTCTCTCTCCCCCATCCAAATTGTTCCCATCGCTATATAGGAGGTTGTAAGTCTTTCTCACTTGCCTTTAACATAGCTCCTGCGTCTGTCATTACGACTGTCACTTGTGTGGAGGACGTCACTTGTGTGGAGGACGTCACTTGTGTGGAGGACGTCACTTGTGCTAAACAGTCGTTAGTGTTTTAATATCTACTCCTCGTATGACCTGGTGTATCATCGGTAGAATATACCGACTAACATGTGAATAAGACAGTTCCGAGTTTATGGGGTTTTTTTTTATTGGCAAGACGTTTCGTCCACCAAGAAGTATCAGTCCACCAAGAAGTATCAGTCCACCAAGAAGTATCAGTGCACCAAGAAGTATCAGTGCACCAAGAAGTATCAGTCCACCAAGAAGTATCAGTGCACCAAGAAGTATCAGTGCACCAAGAAGTATCAGTGCACCAAGAAGTATCAGTGCACCAAGAAGTATCAGTCCACCAAGCCCCTGGTGAACTGATCGTCACTGGTGGACAAACATTCTCAATAAAAATCCATAAACCGCATATTATGTTTAAGTCATTTAATCTCCACGATAAATGCCGAGAGAATTGAACTTTGCGTTAATTGGTTAGGTTGGTTGGTTAATGGGGTTTAAAGCCTGTCGACTACACTAGGGTCATTAATTCTGCACGTAACCTTTCCACTACCAGACAAGAATACTTAATCACTTAAATAAGGATTAATGTATACTCTCAGCATGTATACGCTGAGACAAATACACCTGAGATTAATAACCCCTTGAGCGAGGTTATTAATCTTTGTACACTACGGATGTTCACTGTGTATATACTGTGTATTTTTACTAGGATAAAGAAAAGTTAAAAAATATATATAAAAAAGCGATTTTTTTTTAATTTTTGAGTCATCAGAAAACAGTAGTACAGTAACAGATTACCTGGAGTTTACCTGGAGAGGGTTTCGGGGGTCAACGCCCCCAGGGCTCGGTCTGAGACCAAGTCTCAGGGTCTGATCAACCAGACACTTCCCTATGAACCTCTAAGTGACAAGTCTATTTATCTTTCCATATCTATCTCTATATTTGCATGTATATGTCGTGCCGAATATTTAAAACTTGAGATTTTGGCTTAAATTGCAACGCTCTTCTTGCCGAATAGGGCAAGCGAAACTTTGTGTAGGCAATAATTTCGCAAAAATCCTTCTGAACCTAACGGAAAAAATATATTTCATTGTGTTTGTTTATTAATAAATTATTGTAAACTTATCTAAAATATATTTAGTTGGATTAGGCTAAATTAAATTGCGCTTGTTATAATAAGGTTAGGTAAGTTTTCTAAGGTTCTTTTGGTACAAAATTATTAATATTTACATTATAAATCAAAAAAGTATATGTTTAAACGTATAATAGAAAATTTTAGAAAGGACTTAATTTTAAATGAGTTCTTGCTAATTGGCCAGTTTTACCTATTCGGCACCACACACACGCAGATCCATAAGAACATTATAATAGTTTTGAACTACATAGTAAACTTCGATAAAACGCGGCCAAGATATTTGTAACGTGAACTGGATCGATTTGCTAATAATAAACAATATAGTAAAAACGTGGAGCCGATTTAATATATATGTAAATCCAAATATCGAAAATGATAACGAACGAAGAAAGATAAAACGCGAGAGAGATAAAACTAAGCGAAATTGTGTGTCAAGACAATATAAAACTTTAATTGTATATAAAACTGGAAGACTATATCAATTACAAATAGTTTCAAAGATAAAGCAAGAGAAATGAAGGTAATGGAAACTTGAATTTGAAAGATGTGAGGAACACAACATCAAAGATGATCCAAAAGGAATTCCTGAGGGATCGGTCCTTTTCCAGTCTCTTCCACAATGTACATAAAGGATCTTCAGAAAAAACTGGCATCTAAAGTAGCAAAATTCGAGAATCACACACACACACACACACACACGCACGCACGCACGCGCGCGCACGCACACACACAAGACACACACACACGCACGCGCGCACACACGCACGCGCGCACACACGCACACAGCTTGAAAAATATGAAGCATCTAGAGCAGATTGTTTAAGTGTCCAGAGTAATTTAGATGGGTGGCCCCGGGCTCGGAGACCTGGAGGATGAGTTTCAAGATAGACTTGTGTAACATTTGGATATATTTATCCTGGAAACGTATCGTCGCCCAGTGGCTCCTTCAGTCCAGTGTAGAGAAAGGTAGAAGCCACTGCAGGGCGAAACGTTTCAAAATAAATATCTACCCAAATGTTGCACAAGTTCAAGTAGGCGTTATCCACACAACAATGTTAAACTTAACTTCAGAAGTATCACGTTTATCCGTGGGCAACAAAACCAACATATTGCTAGATTTTATGGCTAGAAATTTCAAGTACAAAACATAAAAAAAAAATATTGATTCTATAATTCACTTGTTATACCTTATCTTGAATATGCTGCCTAGTTTTGGTCCTCAAATAACATATATGACGAAGATGGAGGTGAGAAGCAACAGAGGCGACTCAGCTCGTACTTATGAAGAGTAAAAGGATTCCACCTTTTATCTCCTTGGAAATGATAGTTGTGTAAAGATTTCATTCAAACTCTTAAGATAGTAAATGGTTTTGGTACATTCAGTCACGAAGAACTATTTGAAGAGCAAATATAGTCAATAATTCGTAACGATGAATTGATGCTTCCAGACATCAGATACGACACAAACGAATAAAAAAAATCAAACAATTATAGAAGCATGAAAAAAAAAAGCTGTAAGCGTAAAAACAGTACAGTCATTTAAGAACCAGCTGGACAAGACCTTTACAAACATAGGATTCAGTGGATACTAAACAGGGGTAAACTGTAGTCAGTAGATTCCTGATGTTAGTGTTGAGAGAAGATGAAGCGGAGAGAGGTTGTAGTAGTCATAACACTAGCCACAGGTAGTCTGCTCTTTACTCCGTCTTCTTGGATAACCCAGTTGATCATGTCCACCTGCGGCACAGAATCCAGAAGTAGAAAGAGAGAACCATTGGTATACACAGGTCTCTGGGAGGCAGTGGAGTGGCACTGGTATACACAGGTCTCTGGGAGGCAGTGGAGCGGCACTGGTATACACAGGTCTCTGGGAGGCAGTGGAGTGGCACTGGTATACACAGGTCTCTGGGAGGCAGTGGAGTGGCACTGGTATACACAGGTCTCTGGGAGGCAGTGGAGTGGCACTGGTATACACAGGTCTCTGGGAGGCAGTGGAGTGGCACTGGTATACACAGGTCTCTGGGAGGCAGTGGAGTGGCACTTGTATACACAGGTCTCTGGGAGGCAGTGGAGTGGCACTGGTATACACAGGTCTCTGGGAGGCAATGGAGTGGCACTGGTATACACAGGTCTCTGGGAGGCAGTGGAGTGGCACTGGTATACACAGGTCTCTGGGAGGCAGTGGAGTGGCACTGGTATACACAGATCTCTGGGAGGCAGTGGAGGGGCACTGGTATACACAGATCTCTGGGAGGCAGTGGAGCGGCACTGGTATACACAGGTCTCTGGGAGGCAGTGGAGTGGCACTGATATACACAGATCTCTGGGAGGCAGTGGAGCGTCACTGGTATACACAGGTCTCTGGGAGGCAGTGGAGTGACACTGGTATACACAGATCTCTGGGAGGCAGTGGAGTGGCACTGGTAGTTATGGGAGGACCATAACTAAAGCGCTGAGGTATTTTGTAGTTCATTCATTCCACACACATATATTTCTCCTGAAAATTCCATGCAGTTTTTCCTCAGTACAGCGCCGTATGTTTTATTCCCTGTTTTAATTGGCGGCAGTGGCAAGAAGGAATAGAGTGAAGAGAGCTTTCTGCTTAACTATCCTTGCCTCAAATGTCTAGATAAAGATGATAGTCCTTAATCAGGACAGAAGCAGACAGTACTTCTCAGAAGACAGACTCGTTGTGGAATCTCTCTCTCTCTCTCTCTCTCTCTCTCTGAATAATAATTAAATTTTCACAATAATGTTTTGAATAACATTGACTTTTCAGAAGCTTCCCTCAGCAAGGTGTAATTTTCATAAATTCATCCCAATTGTACAGTATTATTATTATTGTTGTTGTTATAATGATTATTATTATTATCATCAGACCAAGAAACAGCCCACAGCATAATGGACACGCGGTAAAAGTAAAAGAAAATCTGTGTCGTATATACAAATATTTTGTTTAAATATGCAGGAGGGTTAATTGTATCCCCCACTCTTCCCCCTTCCTCCCACCATCCCCTACACCCTCCCTACCCCCCACATCCAACCACTGCAGTCTTATCCTCCAGTATATTGACTGTGTCCTGGGTGGTGGACCCAGGGTAGGTCACCAGCTATTGTTGCGCACACCTGTACAACGCCGCGTGAACCGGACTGGAGGGACAGGTCTGGAGGAATAGGGTTGGAGGGACAGGGCTGGAGGAATAGGGTTGGAGGGACAGGGCTGGAGGAATAGGGTTGGAGGGACAGGTCTTGAGCGATAGGGTTGGAGGGACAGGTCTGGAGCGATAGGGTTGGAGGGACAGGGCTGGAGCGATAGGGTTGGAGGGACAGGTCTGGAGGGACAGCGCTAGAGAGACAAGGCTGTACGGAAAAGTTTAGAGGGAGGCGCCATTGAAACAGTCCCTCCATCAGAACTGGGCTTCTCACCACCTCCTCCACAACGCAACATTATACACGACAACCACTGTAACTAACGCGTTGGTGGGAGGTTCTTAAAATTCACCTAAACAGACATTTCAAAGAAAATATTCTGGTTTTCATCCCTGGCTGAGCGTATTCACCGGAGGCGCTGAGAGTTGCGTGCGCCACACGCAAAATGTTAAATGAGGTGGATTTTTTTTTGTGAACTCTGAAAGGCTGTGTGTTTTTGTGGACTCAGTGAAATATTGTTTGTGTGTTTTTCCATGTGGACTCAGTGGGACGTGTTAAGTTTTTCCTGTGGACTCGGTGAAATGTTGTGTGTTTTCGTGAGAACTCTGTGAAACTATTTTTTTTCATTTTTACTCAATGAAACGTTGTTTTTTTCTGTGGCCTCGTTGAAACGGTGAGTGTTTTTTCATCTGGATTCAGCGAAACGTCGTGTTTTACACGAGGACTCAGCGTGACGATGTGTATTTGTGTGGACTCAGTGAAACGTCGTGTTTTAAATGAATCCTCGACAATTTTTTTGTGTTTACTGAGTACTCTGTAAAGCTTTTATTTCATTAGTACTCAACGTAGCGCTTTGTTTCTTCTTTCATTAGTACTCAGCGTAGCGCTTTGTTTCTTCTTTCATTAGTACTCAGCGTAGCGCTTTGTTTCTTCTTTCATTAGTACTCAACGTAGCGCTTTGTTTCTTCTTTCATTAGTACTCAACGTAGCGCTTTGTTTCTTCTTTCATTAGTACTCAACGTAGCGCTTTGTTTCTTCTTTCATTAGTACTCAGTGAAACAAGTTTTGTTTCTCACGAAGATTTGGTAAAATGTTTTTCCTTCATTTGTATTATTGAAATGTTTTGTGTTTTTCATGAACATTTATAATGTTTGGGTTGACCTTCGTGAGGACTCAGGTGAAACAAGGTCAACTCGACTTAATGTTGCACGAGGGCGCCAGGCAGTCAAAACAGGGTCAAACTGGCAGTAAGTCACGCGAGGTGCCTGACCTGCCTTCACCTGCCCTCTCCCTGATACCCTCCCTCACCTTCCCTCACCCTGATACCCTCCCACACCCTGATACCCTCCCACACCCTGATACCCTCCCACACCCTGATACCCTCCCACACCCTGATACCCTCCCACACCCTGATACCCTCCCACACCCTGATACCCTCCCACACCCTGATACCCTCCCTCACCCTGATACCCTCCCTCACCCTGATACCCTCCCTCACCCTGATACCCTCCCTCACCCTGATACCCTCCCTCACCCTGATACCCTCCCTCACCCTGATACCCTCCCTCACCCTGATACCCTCTGTTACGGACATAGCCTGTAGATCACTAGGTTATAGCGCTTCTCTTAACAAATTCATAAAAATAACAGGATTATCTCGTCTAGGGGTCATCATACAAAGGAATCTTTCTAGTTCCTGTTGGTTTAATTAGCAGCATTAATAATCACTTAGTTTCTTTTATGGATTAGAAATTCCATCTTTTAAAGAGAACTTCTCATATCTTAATCACTACGAGCAAAACATATATCATTAACCATAGTATCACATCATTAAATATTTGCAACTTGCTCTAGACAGAGTTTCTAGCCTCCTTCACCAGGAGTCAAAATATGTATATATATTTACAGACATAGGCATTTACAAGCCAAAAACGCAACACTGACGCAAACAGAGTTCTTCCTCGGGGACCAAATTTCATTAAACCCTTTGCTAAATCAGAGTCTATAAAAGGCGTAGCACTTAAGACTCGATCACTTATTTCAAATTTCTGTAAGAGTTTCTACTCCGACCACTCAGACCGAGATATACCCTAGTAAAGGACTTCCAAAATACTGGAGACTTATGGGGAAGTGAAGAGTGACAAAGCCAGATGCTCCACTAGACTCTTCCTTGACTAGTGAAAGGTGGGAACTGCTGGGGGAGAGTAGGGTGACTTGAAGCCAGATTCTCCACTAGACCTTCTTAGACTAGTGGAAGGTATGAACTGCACCAGGTAAGGCTTTACCAGCCAACCTTAACTCGGTCTGTATAGGGGTTGAGTAGCTCAAATTGTCTTCTGGTGCTTAACCTGCAGCACCTGCAGTTTACAATATTTAAACATCCTACCTATGTACAACGCTAAACATTTTGTGGTCAGATATTATAGAGTCGAGTAAATCCATTTTAGCTATTAATGAAAATACTCCTTAACATAATATTAAGTGAAAAAAACAATAACATTAATAAATATATAATTTCTCTCTTAAAATGAGCACAGGGCATAACACCCTTTCTCACCTGCCCTCACCCTGATATCTTCCCTCACGTGCACTCTCCTTGATACCCTCCTCATCTGCCCTCACCCTGATACCTTCCCTCACCTGCACTCTCCCTGATACCCTCCTCACCTGCCCTCACTCTGATACCCTCCCTCACCTGCACTCACCATGTTGTCAATAGCTTTCTCAAAATCTAGTAGATTTAGGGTTATGTCAGAAAACTGGCATATATTGACAGGGTTTTGAGACTCATTCATGAAACAACTATTTGGATTGTCTATCTTTAGACTGACTAGTGGTTCGCTGAACACAGTTATATTGAGATTTCAGTATCTCACTCATTTCTTTGTTGTCATCTGTGTAGGATCCGTCTTGTCTGAGCAGGGGCCCTATACTGGAAGTGTTTTTTTAATTGTTTTTAGCATATGAAAATAAATATTTCGAATTTCTTTCAGTTTCACTAATCAGTTTTAGCTCCTCTGGTCTCTCCTAGATCCTGTAAGAGTCCTTTAACTTTAGCTCAATATTTTCCACTTCCTGGTTAGCGCTTCCTTCCGTGTTTCAGATAATCTACCATTTTTGAGGAGCTCAGTGATTCTTCGTCTTCTCCTGTAAAGGGAGCGTCTCTCTCCAGTTTCTCCAGTTTACTTATCTTCTTTTTTTTGGTGGGCGAAACGTTTCAATATAATGCCATAAACAGCGTGTTGTGAACAATTAATATGTCGGTTTATAATACTAACTTATAATATTGTCTTCTGATATTACAATGTTCACAAACTTTAATAAACTTTTAAAGATTTAAATATAAATAGCACATGCACACACCTAATTTATATTACTGAAGATTTTACACTGAGGGCGAGTCACTGTTGTCACTCTCCTGACCACACAACTGTCACTCTCCTGACCACACAACTGTCACTCTCCTGACCACACAACTGTCACTCTCCTGACCACACAACTGTCACTCTCCTGACCACACAACTGTCACTCTCCTGGCCACACAACTGTCACTCTCCTGACCACACAACTGTCACTCTCCTGACCACACAACTGTCACTCTCCTGACCACACACACATCTGTCACTCTCCTGACCACACACAACTGTCACTCTCCTGACCACACACAACTGTCACTCTCCTGACCACACAACTGTAACTCTCCTGACCACACAACTGTCACTCTCCTGACCACACAACTGTAACTCTCCTGACCACACAACTGTCACTCTCCTGACCACACACAACTGTCACTCTCCTGACCACACACAACTGTCACTCTCCTGACCACACAACTGTAACTCTCCTGACCACACAACTGTCACTCTCCTGACCACACACAACTGTCACTCTCCTGACCACACACAACTGTCACTCTCCTGACCACACACAACTGTCACTCTCTTGACCACACACACAAGTGTCACTCTCTTGACCACACACACAAGTGTCACTCTCTTGACCACACACACAAGTGTCACTCTCTTGACCACACACACAAGTGTCACTCTCTTGACCACACACACAAGTGTCACTCTCTTGACCACACACACAAGTGTCACTCTCCTGACCACACACACAAGTGTCACTCTCTTGACCACACACAACTGTCACTCTCCTGACCACACACAACTGTCACTCTCCTGACCACACAACTGTCACTCTCCTGACCACACACACAAGTGTCACTCTCCTGACCACACACACAAGTGTCACTCTCCTGACCACACACAACTGTCACTCTCCTGACCACACACACAACTGTCAGCTCTTAGTTTGTGTTCACTTGTATGTTCAACACATGTACCAATGAACAAGTGGGCCTTTTATTATACATTTCGCTACAGAGACCCTTGAGTGAACATGGTCCCAGGGCGGATACTTATCCTTAAAATGTTCTAAGAGTTTGTTGTCGAGTCTGTAACCAAGAAGAGATGTAACTTAGCCTTTCACAAGGCAGACATGGATGTAAACAATGAAAACAAGTGACGGCAGTCGCGCGAGAACAATTCTTATGTTATTTCTGTTCTTTTTTTTTCATTTTACATTTTTACTTATTAGGCTATTAAGGTGACGCACGTTGCAAAATATCTGATGTATCGTAGTGTCAGTTCCCGTGGCCCTCAAAATCTCGGGGCCCTGGGCAGCTGTCCGAGGCATGGCCCTCCCTCACCTCTCTCAGATGCCGACCGCTGGTAAACTTCCTCAGTCCTTGCTGTAGTGACTGATTCCTTAAGAATATACTGTGTACTCACCTAATTGTGGTTGCAGGGGTCGAGACTCAGCTCGTGTGTGTGCGTGTGTGTGTGTGTGCAAGCGTGTGTGTGTGTGTGTGTGTATTCACATGTATGAAGTTATGTGGGCATGTGTACATATATATGCATATATGTGTAATTATCAGTTTGCGATTACCTCTGTAGTTACTGGGCCAAAATATTAGTCCAGGTAATCTGTATAACATATAATTACAACCAGCATCCTGACCACCAACATCCTGACCACCAACATCCTGATCACCAACATCCTGACCACCAGCATCCTGACCACCAACATCCTGACCACCAACATCCTGACCACCAGCATCCTGACCACCAACATCCTGATCACCAACATCCTGACCACCAGCATCCTGACCACCAACATCCCGACCACAAACATCCTGACCACCAACATCCTGATCACCAACATCCTGACCACCAACATCCTGACCACCAACATCCTGACCACCAGCATCCTGACCACCAACATCCTGACCACCAGCATCCTGACCACCAACATCCTGACCACCAACATCCTGACCACCAACATCCTGACCACCAACATCCTGACCACCAACATCCTGACCACCAGCATCCCGACCACCAACATCCTGACCACCAACATCCCGACCACCAACATCCTGACCACCAACATCCTGACCACCAACATCATGACCACCAACATCATGACCACCAACATCCTGACCACCAGCATCCTGACCACCAGCATCCTGACCACCAGCATCCTGACCACCAACATCCTGACCACCAACATCCTGATCACCAACATCCTGACCACCAACATCATGACCACCAACATCCTGACCACCAACATCCTGACCACCAGCATCCTGACCACCAACATCCTGACCACCAACATCCTGACCACCAACATCCTGACCACCAACATCATGACCACCAACATCATGACCACCAACATCCTGACCACCAGCATCCTGACCACCAACATCCTGACCATCAGCATCCTGACCACCAGCATCCTGACCACCAGCATCCTGACCACCAACATCCTGACCACCAACATCCTGACCACCAACATCCTGATCACCAACATCCTGATCACCAACATCATGACCACCAACATCCCGACCACCAACATCCCGACCACCAACATCCCGACCACCAACATCCCGACCACCAACATCCCGACCACCAACATCCCGACCACCAACATCCCGACCACCAACATCCCGACCACCAACATCCCGACCACCAACATCCTGACCACCAACATCCTGACCACCAACATCCTGACCACCAACATCCTGATGATGACCACGAAGCAGCAGTGTGATTACAACTTTCCCTAGTATTAGTATATATTTATGCACATTTTCGTACATGTGAGTGTGTGCGCGTGTATGTACATTACATATATATATATATATATATATATATATATATATATATATATATATATATATCACACGAGTATATATGCACATTAGTCGCTTTTCATCCTCAAGATAGTGGTTCGTAGCTAATGCATAAATATTAGACATGGCTGAGTAATATCACATTTGCAAACTTCAAATAATAATTTAGCTAGACGGACAAATATGTCACTAAGAAACGTTACTAATATTTGACCGACAGTCGTCAAGTATAATGGTGGTAGTCAGTCAAGGTACATAGGTCCTTCTCTCTCACAAACAGATACAATAAGAAGTGGCAAAAATGTTTGAGTTTAGGAATGGTCATAAAATTTCTTATGCCAGAGTGTGACTGTGATTTACCTACTGCTGAGGCGAGGACTGTCAGTGGTAGTCAGCTACATGGCGAGTCAGCAGAGTTGATTTCCTGAAAGTCACTGGATTCCACTATTTCTCCACTGAAGGATCCTACGATGACCCCATTGAATGATCCTACGATAACCCCACTGGAGGATCCTACGATAACCCCACTGAAGGATCCTACGATAACCCCACTGAAGGATCCTACGATAACCCCACTGAAGGATCCTAAGATAACCCCACTGAAGGATCCTACGATAACCCCACTGAAGGATCCTACGATAACCCCACTGAAGGATCCTACGATAACCCCACTGAAGGATCCTACGATAACCCCACTAAGGGAGCCCACAATGCCCCTGTCCGAGGCACCTTCGTTATAACACACAATTCCCTTGTCTTTCAGTGAGCTAAAACATATACTATTTTTGGGCTTCTGTGTCTGGTGCTATTAAAAAAAATCTGCTACACAAATCCCAGTATTATTATTATAATACTATTATTTATTATTGTATACAAGATGGTTACTAGTAAGCCAGTGTGGACGCCGCTCTAGATTATTGATTTTACTCAATGCTGGATTATTATTACATTTCACGAGGCACTAAATCTGTATGGGTCATTCAGCGCTAGGGCTGGTGCAAGCTCGATCTTCCGTCTACTAATAGCGACCTCGTCTGTTGAGTAGACCGAGTGATGGAGAAGTTTTACTGCTGCTTTTTTTTTATTGTAATGGAACCACTAGTAAGTCTAAAAATTGACGACCCTGAAGAGTTTTTCTTTAACGAGACTCCTACCTGGAGTCTACCTGGAGTCTACCTGGAGT
This sequence comes from Cherax destructor, assembly GCA_009830355.1. Classification (NCBI taxonomy): domain Eukaryota; kingdom Metazoa; phylum Arthropoda; class Malacostraca; order Decapoda; family Parastacidae; genus Cherax; species Cherax destructor. Next base: position 55,811 of record WNWK01003240.1, on the reverse strand, counting down.
CTACCTGGAGTCTACCTGGAGTCTACCTGGAGTCTACCTGGAGTCTACCTGGAGTCTACCTGGAGTCTACCTGGAGTCTACCTGGAGTCTACCTGGAGTCTACCTGGAGTCTACCTGGAGTCTACCTGGAGGGCATTCCGGGGATCGACGTCCTCGCGGCCCGGTCTATGACCAGGCCTCCCGATGGATCAGGGCCTGATCAACGAGGCTGTTACTGCTGGCTGCACGTAGTCCAACGTACGAACCACAGCCCGGTTGATCAGGCACTGACTTTAGGTATCTGTCCAGCTCCCTCTTGAAGACAACCAGAGGTCTACTGGTAATGCCCTTTATGGTTGGTGGGAGGCTGTTGAACAGTCTTGGGCCCCGGACACTTATTGTGTTTTCTCTTAGTGTACCAGTGGCGCCCCTACTTTTCACTGGGGGTTCGTTGCACCGTCTGCCAAGTCGTTTGCTTTCGTATGGAGTGATTTCTGTGTGCATATTAGGGACCAGTCCCTCCAGAATCTTCCAGGTGTAGATTATGATATATCTCTCTCGCCTGCGCTCCAGTGAATATAAGTCTAGTGCTTCCAGGCGTTCTCAGTAGTTAAGGTGTTTGATGGAACTTATACGTGCAGTAAAGGTTCTCTGTACATTCTCTAGATCTGCAATTTCACCTGCCTTGAATGGAGATGATAATGTACAGCAGTATTCTAGCCTAGAGAGAACAAGTGATTTAAAAAGGATCATCATTGGCTTGGCATCTCTTGTCTTGAATGTTCTCATTATCCATCCTATCAGTTTCCTCGCGGATGTTTGCCGACACCACGATGTTTGACGTAACTCTAACTTGACTTCGATAAACCATTGCACTCTGCCCCAGGCCCATACTTATTGAACTCCATATTCATCAAGAAATATCACTATCTTGTGCCTTAAATATTCTATGGAGAGGTAATCTGGATGAAGGTGTCATCCACAGTCATTAAAACCCACTCAACAAAGATGGCAGTTCAAAAATTACATAAAAACTATAGTCCTATAGCGTTAATGTCACACATAATCTTTGAAAGGGTGTTAAGAAGCAAGATTGATAACCCAGGGCAACATGGATCTAGTGTACGGTTCGTATTTCTAACGGCTATACCATAGCTGTCCACGTGATCACCACGTGATCTTTCGTTAGCCAATCATGTGTCTCCCTTTTTGAACGCCCCAGGGCCGTGCGGCCGGGCAGGCAGTTCCATCCTGATTGGCAGTGAATACGGACGTAGGCCTACGACTCTCTAGGCTCCAATATATTTAACACCTCCAGTATACGCTACCATACCAAGCTCATCTTTAATATATTACCCAACCTACGCAAGAACCCCCACAAAACACTAGAGAAAGTTGCTCCTCTCTTTCTTATTCACATCACCATTACCACATGGTCTTTGATGCACTAGAAGACGAGCAAAATGCAAAAATATAGTGCGCACTGAATTTCAAAAGCCTCTCATGTGTGTGATCATGATAGAGCACTCAGTATGTATGCAAGGATTAACCGCAAAAGTGGGTCCATGGATATTTTACTTCCTAACAAATAAAACAAAAATAGTAAACAGAAACTGGGGTCAGGTACAGTGAAAAGCTCTGTTTCTCATCACAAAGTAATCTGTCCACTTCTTCCTGTTTTAATGTTAGACATACACGTTTTTTTTTATCATAGTACAGTATCATTCTTTGCAGACGATACTAGAGTTTGTATGAGTGACGTCCATCTTGGACATAACTAACCTTCACGCTGATATAAACCAAGTCTTCCATCGTGGACATAACAAACCTTCACGCTGATATAAACCAAGTCTTCCATCGTGGACATAACAAACCTTCACGCTGATATAAACCAAGTCTTCCAGTAGGTCACTGACAACAATATTATGTTCAATGAGGACAAATTACAATTACTCCGCTTGGAAGTAACGGAAACGAGTACAAGATAATTTCAAATATTTCAACAGAGTGGAAGTTCAGTGTGAGAGACGTAGGAGTGACAATGTCAAAGTTTCTCACTCAATGATCACAACAATGTTTTTTTTTTTATCGGAACCATGATTTTTACATTTAAAATTTACAGAAAACTAACAAATAAGTGTTCTTATGTGCACTATTATTCTTCACATCTTGATAAAGTTAAACTTTCTGTATTATCTTCTGTGTTTTTGAGAGCTTTTGCGTATTACCAGCAAAAAGTTACATTCAGAAGGGAACTTGATACGTTCCTTAAGTCGGTCCCTGATCAGCAGAGCTGTGGTGCTCACCGATTTGTACCCACTTATTTGTAGCAGCAGGGGTCAAGTCTTAGCTCCTGGCCTCCACCTCTCCGCTGGAGGCTACTGGATATTCCCGTCTTCTGGTTGCGTGAGCGCTATCTACCTGGAGTGTACCTAGAAGTTGTTCCGGGAGTCACGTGCCTGCGGCTAGGTCCTCGACTAGGCCTCCCGGTGGATCAGGATCTGATCAACCAGGTAGTCACTGCTGATTTCATACAATGCAACGTACGAATCACATCCCATTTGGTTGGGCACTGACTCTAGGTATTTGTTGGGTTCCCTCTTGAATGAATGTGCTCATTTATGTTTTGATTAATGCATTTATATGCACAGAGTTGTGCATGTGTATATGGTAAGCATGTGTGTATGTAATGTACATGTTTATGTAGGTAGGTTGGCAGATAACTAAGTACGAATATACGTATGGATGCATATGTATATTTTTATATATATATATATATATATATATATATATATATATATATATATATATAAAACATGTTCCTAAAAAGAAAATAAATTTGCTTCTCGTGGTCCCCTATACACCAGTTTTGATTAAATTTTGCAATGTGTGGAATGCAAATTGTTTAGTGAAATTAGCAATATTTTTATTTGAAGCTGGCAATTTGACTGTACACACACACACACACACACACACAGCTGGTGGTCATTGTTTACAACGCGTCACTGTGTTATTGTACATACAGTCATTAAATTAATCATCCAATCAACCAATATTCATTCAGTGTTTCATATTTGTTAGTTTTTTTTATATTTTAGCGAGTCTACGATTCTCTTCCTTACGGCCTCGTACAATAGGATGGACAGGAATTATCCTCCAAGCATTGCAGATATTGATCCAGTTATGGAAACGTGCGAAGAAATAATGCAACACAACACAAACTCAAACCCAGGCACGTAACTCATCACTACACGTAACTCATCAGGAAAGCGGAGGACCGGATGCTTGACGTCTTATATACTACACGTAACTCATCAGGAAAGCGGAGGACCGGATGCTTGACGTCTTATATACTACATGTAACTCATCAGGAAAGCGGAGGACCGGATGCTTGACGCCTTATATACTACACGTAACTCATCAGGAAAGCGGAGGACCGGATGCTTGACGTCTTATATACTACATGTAACTCATCAGGAAAGCGGAGGACCGGATGCTTGACGTCTTATATACTACATGTAACTCATCAGGAAAGCGGAGGACCGGATGCTTGACGTCTTATATACTACATGTAACTCATCAGGAAAGCGGAGGACCGGATGCTTGACGTCTTATATACTACATGTAACTCATCAGGAAAGCGGAGGACCGGATGCTTGACGTCTTATATACTACATGTAACTCATCAGGAAAGCGGAGGACCGGATGCTTGACGTCTTATATACTACATGTAACTCATCAGGAAAGCGGAGGACCGGATGCTTGACGTCTTATATACTACATGTAACTCATCAGGAAAGCGGAGGACCGGATGCTTGACGCCTTATATACTACATGTAACTCATCAGGAAAGCGGAGGACCGGATGCTTGACGTCTTATATACTACATGTAACTCATCAGGAAAGCGGAGGACCGGATGCTTGACGCCTTATATACTACACGTAACTCATCAGGAAAGCGGAGGACCGGATGCTTGACGTCTTATATACTACATGTAACTCATCAGGAAAGCGGAGGACCGGATGCTTGACGCCTTATATACTACACGTAACTCATCAGGAAAGCGGAGGACCGGATGCTTGACGCCTTATATACTACACGTAACTCATCAGGAAAGCGGAGGACCGGATGCTTGACGCCTTATATACTACACGTAACTCATCAGGAAAGCGGAGGACCGGATGCTTGACGCCTTATATACTACACGTAACTCATCAGGAAAGCGGAGGACCGGATGCTTGACGCCTTATATACTACACGTAACTCATCAGGAAAGCGGAGGACCGGATGCTTGACGCCTTATATACTACACGTAACTCATCAGGAAAGCGGAGGACCGGATGCTTGACGCCTTATATACTACACGTAACTCATCAGGAAAGCGGAGGACCGGATGCTTGACGCCTTATATACTACACGTAACTCATCAGGAAAGCGGAGGACCGGATGCTTGACTCCTTATATACTACATGTAACTCATCAGGAAAGCGGAGGACCGGATGCTTGACGCCTTATATACTACACGTAACTCATCAGGAAAGCGGAGGACCGGATGCTTGACGCCTTATATACTACACGTAACTCATCAGGAAAGCGGAGGACCGGATGCTTGACGCCTTATATACTACACGTAACTCATCAGGAAAGCGGAGGACCGGATGCTTGACGCCTTATATACTACACGTAACTCATCAGGAAAGCGGAGGACCGGATGCTTGACGCCTTATATACTACACGTAACTCATCAGGAAAGCGGAGGACCGGATGCTTGACGGATTATATACTACACGTAACTCATCAGGAAAGCGGAGGACCGGATGCTTGACGCCTTATATACTACACGTAACTCATCAGGAAAGCGGAGGACCGGATGCTTGACGCCTTATATACTACACGTAACTCATCAGGAAAGCGGAGGACCGGATGCTTGACGCCTTATATACTACACGTAACTCATCAGGAAAGCGGAGGACCGGATGCTTGACTCCTTATATACTACATGTAACTCATCAGGAAAGCGGAGGACCGGATGCTTGACGTCTTATATACTACACGTAACTCATCAGGAAAGCGGAGGACCGGATGCTTGACGTCTTATATACTACACGTAACTCATCAGGAAAGCGGAGGACCGGATGCTTGACGTCTTATATACTACACGTAACTCATCAGGAAAGCGGAGGACCGGATGCTTGACGTCTTATATACTACACGTAACTCATCAGGAAAGCGGAGGACCGGATGCTTGACGCCTTATATACTACATGTAACTCATCAGGAAAGCGGAGGACCGGATGCTTGACGCCTTATATACTACACGTAACTCATCAGGAAAGCGGAGGACCGGATGCTTGACGCCTTATATACTACAGGATTTAGTACTGCTAAGAAGAACATAGGAAAGTAAAGATATGTTTATGCTAAATGTATGCAGAAGTTTGTTAGATTTACCTGCAATAATACGCTTTCACTAAACCAAAAATAATAAACAATCCTGTCAGAGGGCAAAAAAACTAACAGATTTTTATTTAAATTCAGTTGAGAAGACGATAGTACCTCCCTGGGTACTTGCTGTCTACCTACTGCCTATTTAATGCATAGTTTTTACTCAGGTTTAATCAAGGATTACTTACCTTATTTTTTTGTCGTACAACAAACAATAGTGAAGATAAGACATTTTCCAGAACAAACTTTCTTCGGGGTAATATTTTTCTTTATAGAGAATAAAATGCTATTACGATACAAGATTACTTTTTTTGTAACGTGTGTGAAGTAAGTTGTCTGATTCGTGTCCCTCTTCAAAAGTTTTCATTATATAACTCGAGAACACCTCATTCGGTCGGTTTCAAATTTTCATGGCTGGTATATTGTAGCTGGGGAAATAATCATGCAATTATTGTGATGAGTAGGTGGCTTTTGGTCAATGTTTATAAAGACTGTTCTCAGTTTTGGGTTCCAAGTGATAACTTAAGAAACCCTCTTCTGATTGGTCTCAAAGTTTCAACACTAGAGAATCTTAGAAGAAAGTTCAATTGTTTTTGGAGTGTGTAGTTGCCAATGTGCCAATTTTATATTAAAAATGGTGTGGTATTCAATCCAGTGAAATATCTTGACTGTGTCTAATGTGAACGACTTCAAACATTAATGGTCAATTCATCTTATGAGAAGAATGATACCCTAAGTTTGGTCTGTGTCAGAGCAGATTTGCTAATATACTGACAGATTTAAGATATAAGTTTAACAGCTGGAGAGCTTCCAGTGACTGGAGAATGATTCTTCTGGACGACTTCCAACTTCGAGGTCTGGTGTTTTTTCAGTCAGCGGAATATTAATGTTGTTATAAGGTGTCTTAAGTCCCACTTTGCCGTTTTTTTTATTAAATAAGTAATGCTACTGATTTCCATTCAGTACCTTGAAAATACCTCTTCTGATCGGCTTCAAACTATTGACGTTAATGCATTTCATGAGAAGAATGATACCCTGTTCATTTAGGCTGTTTAGCTGCAAATCTGCTAAAATACTAATATAATTAATTAACTTGGCTTCAGACTTACATAGAGGAAGATTTCATTTTATACTTCCCTTTGTTGTTTCTAATTTACTCATATTATTTAAAAAAATGGAGTATTGTACTTCCTCTTCTGGACCACGAAGAAATTGGGCTTTCAAGGTATTAAATTAAATAAAACGTGTGTATGTGTACTCACCTAAGGGTGGTTGCAGGGATCAATTCATAGCTCTTGGTCCCTGTGTGTGTGTGTGTAATCACCTATTTGTGGTTGCAAGGTCGAAATTCGTGTGTGTGTGTGTGTGTGTGTGTGTGTGTGTGTGTGTGTGTGTGTGTGTGTGTTTAACTAAGCTTATCCATACTTCAAGTATTCATCTTGTGAGACAAACGTCCCGGGCCAGTACTTGGATGAGCACCAACATGACAGAGACAAACCATTCACACGCTTTGATATGTTCATTACACTGTACGATGGAACAAGCATTCTCACTAATTACAATATACATTTCTTCTAATACAATATAATGCATAAGTTTGAAGATACTTAATGCGTCTTCACTGTCAGGAATATTTAATATACATGTATATATATATATATATATATATATATATATATATATATATATATATATATATATATATATATATATATATATATATATATATATATATGATAGCGGTACTATCGAGCTCCTTAATGCACAGGGTAGAGGCCTACAACACTGCCCTGCCTGTCACAGTAAGGCAAATTGAGGCCTACCTAATTAGGAACTCCAGTATTAACGCAATACTAGAAGAATTAGTTACGCATACCCAAATATTCATGGCTAACATATCCCATATTAACGTAACATTATCTCATATATATATATATATATATATATATATATATATATATATATATATATATATATATATATATATATATATATATATATATGTATATATATATATATATATGTCGTGCCGAATAGGTAAAATTGGTCAATTAGCAGGAATTCGTTTAAAATTAAGTCCTTTCTAAAAAAAATTCTTTCACGTTTAAAGATATATTATTTTAATTTATGTTAATGTAAAAATTAATAATTTTGTACCAAAAGAACCTTAGAAAACTTACCTAAACTTATTATAACAAGCGCAATTTAATTTAGCCTAATCCAACTAAATATATTTTAGATAAGTTTACAATAATTTAATAATAAACAACAACAATGAAATATATTTTTTCGTTAGGTTCAGAATTATTTTTGCGAAATTATTGCATACACACATTTTTGCTTGCCTTATTCGGAAAGAAGAACTTTGCTATTTAAGCCAGAATCGCAAATTTTACTTATTCGTGCCGAATCACACCCTTGTATTATGAATCACACCCTTCTATTATGAATCACACCCTTCTATTATGAATTACACCCTTCTATTATGAATCACACCCTTCTATTATGAATCACACCCTTCTATTATGAATCACACCCTTGTATTATGAATCACACCCTTGTATTATGAATCACACCCTTGTATTATGAATCACACCCTTGTATTATGAATCACACCCTTGTATTATGAATCACACCTTTGTATTATGAATCACACCCTTGTATTATGAATCACACCCTTCTATTATGAATCACACCCTTCTATTATGAATCACACCCTTGTATTATAAATCACACCCTTGTATTATGAATCACACCCTTGTATTATGAATCACACCCTTGTATTATGAATCACACCCTTGTATTATGAATTACACCCTTGTATTATGAATCACACCCTTGTATTATGAATCACATTCTTGTGTTATGAATCACACCCTTGTATTATGACTCACACCCTTGTATTATGAATCACACCCTTGTATTATGAATCATACCCTTGTATTATGAATCACACCTTTGTATTATGAATCACATTCTTGTATTATGAATCACACCTTTGTATTATGAATCACATTCTTGTATTATGAATCACACCTTTGTATTATGAATCACACCCTTGTATTATGAATCACACCTTTGTATTATGAATCACATTCTTGTGTTATATATCACACCCTTGTATTATGAATCACACCTTTGTATTATGAATCACACCCTTGTATTATGAATCACACCCTTGTATTATGAATCACATTCTTGTGTTATGAATCACACCCTTGTATTATGAATCACACCCTTGTATTATGAATCACACCCTTGTATTATGAATCACACCTTTGTATTATGAATCACACCCTTGTATTATGAATCACACCTTTGTATTATGAATCACACCCTTGTATTATGAATCACACCATTGTATTATGAATCACACCCTTGTATTATGAATCACATTCTTGTGTTATGAATCACACCCTTGTATTATGAATCACACCCTTGTGTTATGAATCACACCCTTGTATTATGAATCACACCCTTGTATTATGAATCAAACCCTTGTATTATGAATCAAACCCTTGTATTATGAATCACACCCTTGTATTATGAATCACACCCTTGTATTATGAATCACACCCTTGTATTATGAATCACACCCTTGTATTATGAATCACACCCTTGTATTATGAATCAAACCCTTGTATTATGAATCACACCCTTGTATTATGAATCACACCTTTGTATTATGAATCACACCCTTGTATTATGAATCAAACCCTTGTATTATGAATCAAACCCTTGTATTATGAATCACACCCTTGTATTATGAATCACACCCTTGTATTATGAATCACACCCTTGTATTATGAATCACACCCTTGTATTATGAATCACACCCTTGTATTATGAATCACACCCTTGTATTATGAATCAAACCCTTGTATTATTAATCACACCCTTGTATTATGAATCACACCCTTGTATTATGAATCACACCCTTGTGTTATGAATCAAACCCCTGTGTTATAAATACCACCCCAGTATTATTAATTCCATTAACGTATAAGCAGTTGTGTTATGTGCATATTTTGGTACAGTTGTCGAGGATGGAGCGAAACGTCACGCTGACGTTTCTCTCCTAACAGCTGGTGTTTGGTGCATTACGCATTAAGTCTGCAAGTGGACCTCTGATGATTGTGTTTACCTTTAATTTTCTCTCATATCTACAACATTTTTCATACAATTGTAATAGATTTGTTACTATAAATCTGTATTTTATGTAATCTGAAAATACATCGTGGACAATGTGTGTGTGTGTGTGTATGTGTGTGTGTGTGTGTGTGTGTGTGTGTGTGTGTGTGTGTACTCACCTATATGTGGTTGCAGGGGGTCGAGTTTGTGAGTGCTGAGCCATGTTTGTGTGTTAGTAATGTTTGTGAGTGTTGGATCATGTTTGTGTGTTAGTAATGTTTGTGAGCGTTGAGCCATGTTTGTGTGTTAGTAATGTTTGTGAGTGTTGGATCATGTTTGTGTGTTAGTAATGTTTGTGAGTGTTGGATCATTTTTCTGATGATCTTCATTTGTTTTTGTTTTTTTGCATTTTCCCTGACCCTTGCGTCACTGACCGTGGTGTTTGTTCTTTCTACAGTTGTTCCGGTACTCCTTCAAGGCCAAGTACCACATCTACGTCATCGAGACGCAGTAAGTACCAATTATATTTCTTATGTTGAGATTAAACTCATGCATCCCACATAGACCTTCTCCTAACAAGGTTTTCTTCTTTCTAGCAAATGTTTTTATAACCTCCCTCCTCAACGTAAACCTCAGTCACCAGTTGTCTCAGTTGAACTGCTATGGTAACATTAACACGTTAAGACTGAACTGCTATGGTAACATTAACACGTTAAGAATGAACTGCTATGGTAACATTAACACGTTAAGACTGAACTGCTATGGTAACATTAACACGTTAAGAATGAAGTAGCCAGGTGTGTGCTGCCACACCACTGACCTTCCTCCCCAGGTTGCAAATTCTCCTTATCTGACGCAGGAAACCCATCCCGTGTGATGGAGTTTGACAACGGAAACAGGTAGCTCTTCTTCCCACCAGGTAACTATCTCATAGACTAGGATGATATCATACTGCTGATGGGCCAAATTTTCTTTAATAATAAAAAAGGGAGAGGAAGGAGTTGAATTAATGATGAACATTCCTTACTTGCGTAAAAGGGGTGAGCCAAGCAAGTGTTGCGTATATATAGAATGGTTATAACTATAACCATATTTTTTAAAGATGTGGACCGGTAAGCCAGCGGAAGGTCTCGGTCAGATGCCCAAAAGCCCCAATGGCGGGTCATCATCTGACCAAGACCCACGTCAGGAGACACTTGGCCTGTTTCCTGACGAACCTTACCTAACCTGACCTAAGTGTGCGTGATGCGGAGGAGACTCTTGAGTATCGTTCTCACTCTAGTTTTTAGTGTGCGAGGTTGAGAGCTCTCAAGCTACATACATCACGCTATGTAGCCAGGAGCTGAGTCTCGACCCCTGCAACCACAATTAGGTGAGTACACATCAGTTAGGAAACTTCCAATTACTTGACAAAGAAAGTGGATGATCGAAAATCAGTATCTGTTGGCAATACCAGACACATCCTAACCCTGGAGGCAGATTAAGCTAATTAATGCAGAGTTACGTTAAAATTCAGCGAGGAGTATATTGTGTTTATCTTCGTTACAGAGACTGGAGTCAATAAGCCATTCTCGCATCACATTCATTATTTAATTAAGTCTGTGTGACAAAGGAGGGTCATTAAAGAGGACACAGAAACCCAGGTGTCGACTCCTGTGCTCTGTGTCAAGCTCAAGCTCTAACACTCACCCAGGTTCTCATTATATGGTAAAACTAGTACATTTTTCCTGTAAGTAGAAGTAGCAAGACGTACCTGAAATCTTCCATGTTTATGAGACAGAAAAAAGACACCAGCAATCCTACCATCATGTAAAATAATTACAGGGTTCCGTTTTACACTCACTTGGCAGGACGGTAGTACCTCCCTGGGTGGTTGCTGTCTACAACCTACTACATATATATATATATATATATATATATATATATATATATATATATATATATATATATATATATATATATATATATATATATATATATAAACATTTTATACACCCAAGATATGTCGTAATGAATGACTGTTTGTCCAATGAGTTAATAAAAATTGTAGAGCGCTAAGTCCGTTTGGGTCATTCAGTACAAGGAGGAGTTGTTGAGTCTTCTTACTCGTCATTAACTGTAGCACCATCTCTGACCAGCCAAGCTGTTGGTAATGCTCACTGGTTCCTAAAGGATTGTATTGTTTAAACACTTTCGACTGGAGCGAGGATGAAGTATGTAGGAGTTGGAAAGTTTTATAAAGTCATATCATCCAGAAAATGATAAAAATTGAAGCAGAGAAATGAAAAGTGTTAGGCAGGAAGAGGGAAGTAGTTACTTGACACTGTAACATTACTGGTGTGTCAGCGCATCTAATCAAAATTTGCTGTGTTGTAGCTGGGAACTGTCACGTTATTACTTTGAGTTTCAAAGTTTGTGTTTTGTATCTGATGATATTCTGGCTCCTGGTTCCTAATTATACTCCCACTTTATAAGAGTGGATGAAGTCATCATCCGTTGTGAGTGCATGATCAGGCATTATTGTGATCGTGAGTTGACGTCGAGACAGTCTTGTTAAGAACCTGTTCTCAGCCTCACCCATCAGTCTCCTTGCTTGAGAGTGTTCCAATTTATATTATTGTTATTAAAGTCATATACTATTAGATCTAAAGGACGCACAATACTGAAGAACAACCTTTACTGTAACAACGTTTCGTGACTTGATAAAAGGATTCTGTACATAGAAACTTTGTCAAAGTTAATGTTTTTTTTAACGTGTGTCATTTCTTCGTCATCTACTAATTACTTTTTCGTCATTACTAACTATTAATTTCATATAGTTTACCTGACAATTTCATTCCAGTGAATTTCGACATTTACAGCGTCGTATGTTTATTATCTTGATTATGGGTTTAAATCGCTTGTAGTTTGTTACACACATGTAAAACAACTCATACACAAATTTTGTAGGTGGAAGCATTGTTGAAAATATTTTGAAGCTTGATCTAGGACCGGGTCGTGGGGGCGATGATACAGAGACCATCATCAGGTATATTCCTCGTCATTTCCACTGTTAATGAGTTCATTTACTTCCTTTTTGAAATATTGTACATACATTTCTTCCATCCGGAGTTACATGTAGCGAGTGGATAGAGAAAAAGGGGAGGTGGAGAGCGGTGGGATAGCGGCAGGGGTCAAGGCAAGACAGGGCCACAGCGAGAGGTGGAGAGCGGTGGGATAGCGGCAGGGGTCAAGGCAAGACAGGGCCACAGCGAGAGGCGGAGAGCAGTGGGATAGCGGCAGGGGTCAAGGCAAGACAGGGCCACACCGAGCTCATCACATTAGCGTTAGGGTGGAGACTAACTTTTCATACAGAACACAATCAGGGCAGGGCAGGCTGGTCACCCGAGCTCCCTGCGCCTGCAGCCTCAGCGTCCTGCACCAAGCATTTCCCTGATATATAACGCTGATACATTATGCTGATAACGAGCAGCCTTGACCCCACCGCTGCTCATGAGGAAAAAAAATATAATAAGACTCGGCTGGAACGGATCTAAATTGTTGGAATTTAAAAATAGATAAAAACACCAACGCTGCACTAATCACGTATTGCAGTAAAATCAGGATTTTTTCTTCGTCGATATGTTTAATTGGAGTGGTATTATATGTTGGTTTGTTAGCCTATAACGAATATTGGTGTGTCTGCTTGTTGGTTGTTACTCCCACGTGTTAGTATACGCTACAGAGAGGGAGAGAGAGAGAAGGGAGGGAGGGAGGGAGGGATGGATGGATGGGGGTTATAATGAAGGTTACGTGAAGAGAAAGGAAAATGGCAGATATATGTAAGTATAAACAGAGAGACAAAGTGAAACATGAAAAAAATATATATAAAATGTCAGATAACATAGTAGAAAGAGAGAGAGAGAGAGAGAGAGAGAGAGAGAGAGGAGGAGAGTGGGAGGAGAGTGGAGAGTGGGAGAGTGGAGAGTGAGAGTGGGTGAGAGAGTGAGAGAGTGAGAGAGCGAGAGGAGAGCGAGAGAGTGAGAGAGCGAGAGAGTGAGAGAGTGAGTGAGTGAGTGAGTGAGTGAGGTTGAAGACAGAGATTGTAGTAATCCTCTGGGAACGTCCATAATATATCTCAGGGGAACATTATCCGTGCAAGGCTTGTGCATGGCCCCGTGTCTCAACCACACTCACTGATGCTTCTCATATCCCCACACCAGTAGTGGTGGTATCCTTCAATACTTCCCACCATTCCACACAATTTAAGAGAATTCCGAACCATTTCCCACAGAGAATGTCTCTTCTGGCAGGCTTGAAACTTTCCTCACCATTTTTCACCACCATATACAATATCCGAACATCTATTACTTTCTCTACTTCATATATTTGTCTGTATTCCATAGTTTTTCCGAATCCTGTTCCATTTCCTAGCATCCACACATCACTTCCCTGGCATGTTATAATTATAACCAGAACTTTTATAGTAATTAAAGGGGTGGACCGGAAAGCCAGCGGAAGGCTTTTGTCAGATGACCAAAAGCTCTAGATACGGGACATCCTACGACTAAGATCCGAGTCAAAAACACTTGTCCTGTTTCCTGACAAATCTTAACTAACTTAACTTATATTCCATTCTCCAACCACATACCCTCATACAGTTATCTCTACATAAACACCTAATCTCATACCCCAGCAGTGCCCTCTACACGTCCATACCCCAGCAGTGGCCTCTACACGTCCATACCCCAGCAGTGCCCTCTACACGTCCATACCCCAGCAGTGGCCTCTACACGTCCATACCCCAGGTCCTCACGTCCATCCCCAGCAGTGCCCTCTACACGTCCATACCCCAGCAGTGCCCTCTACACGTCCATACCCCAGCAGTGCCCTCTACACGTCCATACCCCAGCAGTGCCCTCTACACGTCCATACCCCAGCAGTGCCCTCAGTCTACCCCAGCAGTGCCTATCACGTCCATACCCAGCAGTGCCCTCTACACGTCCATACCCCAGCAGTGCCTTCTACACGTCCATACCCCAGCAGTGCCCTCTACACGTCCATACCCCAGCAGTGCCCTCTACACGTCCATACCCCAGCAGTGGCCTCTACACGTCCATACCCCAGCAGTGCCCTCTACACGTCCATACCCCAGCAGTGCCCTCTACACGTCCATACCCCAGCAGTGCCTCTACACGTCCATACCCCAGCAGTGCCCTCTACACGTCCATACCCCAGCAGTGCCTCTAGCACGTCCATACCCTCAGCAGTGCCCTCTACGTCCATACCCCAGCAGTGCCCTCTACACGTCCATACCCCAGCAGTGCCCTCTACACGTCCATACCCCAGCAGTGCCCTCTACACGTCCATACCCCAGCAGTGCCCTCTACACGTCCATACCCCAGCAGTGCCCTCTACACGTCCATACCCCAGCAGTGCCCTCTAGACCTCCATACCCCAGCAGTGCCCTCTACACGTCCATACCCCAGCAGTGCCTCTCACGTCCATACCCCAGCAGTGCCCTCTACACGTCCATACCCCAGCAGTGACCTCTACACGTCCATACCCCAGCAGTGCCCTCTACACGTCCATACCCCAGCAGTGCCCTCTACACGTCCATACCCCAGCAGTGCCCTCTACACGTCCATACCCCAGCAGTGCCCTCTACACGTCCATACCCCAGCAGTGACCTCTACACGTCCATACCCCAGCAGTGCCCTCTACACGTCCATACCCCAGCAGTGCCCTCTACACGTCCCACAAGCTTTTATTGATTAAATGTTGTTATCTATCTAGTCTTTTCTTCACTACTGGTGATAGTTCATTTGGATATATGTTCAGTGCATACATTCACCCCTCACCTCCCCCAGTACCTCCTAGCACCTCCCCCAGTACCTCCTAGCACCTCCCCAGTACCTCCTAGCACCTCCCCAGTACCTCCTAGCACCTCCCCAGTACCTCCTAGCACCTCCCCAGTACCTCCTAGCACCTCACCCAGTACCTCCTAGCACCTCACCCAGTACCTCCTAGCACCTCCCCAGTACCTCCTAGCACCTCACCCAGTACCTCCTAGCACCTCCCCAGTACCTCCTAGCACCTCCCCAGTACCTCCTAGCACCTCACCCAGTACCTCCTAGCACCTCCCCAGTACCTCCTAGCACCTCACCCAGTACCTCCTTGCACCTCCCCCAGTACCTCCTAGCACCTCCCCCAGTACCTCCTAGCACCTCACCCAGTACCTCCTAGCACCTCCCCCAGTACCTCCTAGCACCTCACCCAGTACCTCCTAGCACCTCACCCAGTACCTCCTAGCACCTCACCCAGTACCTCCTAGCACCTCACCCAGTACCTTCTAGCACCTCGCCCAGTACCTCCTAGCACCTCACCCAGTACCTCCTAGCACCTCACCCAGTACCTCCTAAAACCTCACACAACACCTCACCCAGTACCTCCTAGCACCTCACCCAGTACCTCCTAGCACCTCACCCAGTACCTCCTAGCACCTCACCCAACATCGCACCTTGTACCTCCCAGCACCTCACCCAACATCTCGCCCAGTACCTCCTAGCACCTCACCCAACATCTCACCCTATACCTCCTAGCATCTCGCCCAGTACCTCCTAGCACCTCACCCAACACCTCACCCAGTACCTCCTAGCACCTCACCCAACATCTCACCCAGTACCTCCTAGCACCTCACCCAACATCTCACCCAGTACCTCCTAGCACCTCACCCATCATTTCACCTTATACCTCCTAGCACCTCACCCAACACCTCACCCAGTACCTCCTAGCACCTCACCCAACATCGCACCTTGTACCTCCCAGCACCTCACCCAACATCTCGCCCAGTACCTCCTAGCACCTCACCCAACATCTCACCCTATACCTCCTAGCATCTCGCCCAGTACCTCCTAGCACCTCACCCAACACCTCACCCAGTACCTCCTAGCACCTCACCCAACATCTCACCCAGTACCTCCTAGCACCTCACCCAACATCTCACCCAGTACCTCCTAGCACCTCACCCAGCATTTCACCTTATACCTCCTAGCACCTCACCCAACACCTCACTCAGTACCTCCTAGCACCTCACCCAACATCTCACCCAGTACCTCCTAGCACCTCACTCAGTACCTTCTAGCACCTCACTCAGTACCTTCTAGCACCTCACCCAGTACCTTCTAGCACCTCACTCAGTACCTTCTAGCACCTCACTCAGTACCTTCTAGCACCTCACCCAGTACCTCCTTGCACCTCACCCAGTACCTCCTAGCACCTCACCCAGTACCTCCTAAAACCTCCCTATGTATGTCATCCTTAACACACTGTGAATCTCTATTTCTTTCTGATTTTTCTTTACGTCTCATGTTTGGGTTTTCTTTTTTCTTCTTCTCCCCATCTCCACACCGGCCCCCTCTACCCACCACCCCGCCCCCTCTACCCACCACCCCGCCCCCTCTACCCACCACCCAGCCCCTCTACCCACCACCCCGCCCCCTCTACCCACCACCCCGCCCCCTCTACCCACCACCCCGCCCCAACCTACCTCCGGTCTACCTGAAGGGTATTCCGGGGATCAACGCCCCCGCGGCCTGGTCTACGACCAGGCCTCCCGGTGGATCAGGACCTGATTAACCAGGCTGTTACTGCTGGCTGCACGTAGTCCAAGGTACGAACCACAGCCCGGCTGATCCAGCTCCCTCTTGAAGGCAGCCAGGGGTCTATTGGTAATTCCCCTTATGTATGGTGAGAGGCTGTTGAACAGTCTTGCGCCCCAGACACTTAGTGTTTTCTCTTAGTGTACCAATGGCGCCTCTACTTTTCATTGGGGTATTTAGCACCGCCTGCCCAGTCTTTTACTTAAGTAGGGAGTGATTTCTATGTGCAGATTCGGGACCATTCCTTCTAGGATTTTCCAAGTGTTGATTATGATATATTACTCTCTCGCCTGCGCTCCAGCGAGTACAAGTCAAGTGCTTCCAAGCGTCCCCAGTAGTAAAGATGTTTGACTGGAACTTATATGTGCAGTAAAGGTTCTCTTTACATTCTCTAGATCTGCAATTTCACCTGCCTTGAACGGATATGTTAATGTACAGTAGTATTCCAGCCTAGAGAGAACAAGTGATTTAAAAAAGATCATCATTGGCTTGGCATCTCTTATTTTGAACGTTCTTATGATCCATCCTATCATTTTCTTCGCAGTTGTGATCGTGGCACTGTTGTGACCCTTGAAAGTGAGATCCTCGGACATTACCACTCCCAGGTCCCTCACATTATTTTTCCGCTCTATTGTATGATCAGAGTTTGCATTATACTCAGTTCTAGTTATTATCTCCTCCAGTTTTCCATAACGGAGTAGTTGGAATTTGTCTTCATTGAACATCATATTGTTTTCTGTTGCCCATTGGAAAACTTGGTTTATATCTTCTTGGAGGTTAACCGTGTCCTCGCTAGATGACAGTCTCATGCAGTTCCTAGTATTGTCTGCAAAGGATGACACGGTACTGTGGATTACATCTCTGTCTATGTCTGATATGAGGATGAGGAACAGGATGGGGGCGACTACTGTGCCTTGTGGAACACAGCTCTTCACTATGGCAGCTTCCGATTTAACTCTGTTTACCACTACTCTTTGTGTTCGATTGGTTAGAAAGTTGAAGATCCATCTCCCCACTTTGCCATTATTCCTTTATCACGCATTTTGTGCGCTATTACGCCATGATCACACTTGTCAAAGGCTTTTGCAAAGTCTGTGTATATTACATTTGCATTCTGTTTTTCTTCCAGTGCATCCAAGACCATATCATAGTGATCCAGTAGTTGTGAGAAGCAGGATCGACCTGCCCTGAACCCATATTGCCCTGGATTGTGCAGTTTTGGGGAATCCAAGTGGTTTTCAATCATGCTTCTCAGCACTCTTTCAAAAAATTTTATGATGTGGGACGTTAGAGCTATTGGTCTACAGTTCTTAGCTAATGCTTTGCTGCCGCCTTTATGGAGTGGGGCTGCGTCCTCCTCCACTACCCAACACCCTGCCTGTGCCAAACTCTTCACCCCGCCCCTGCCTCTCACTCCACAACAAACCTCCCCGACCCGCTATACCCTCCTCTATCCACAACCCTGCCTCTCTCCCGAACCCCAGGCACCCCTTCTCAACGCACCACCCCTCAAGCCTCCCCTCCTATACTCACAAACCAGCTTCTGCCTTCCCTCCACTATCAACCACCCTTCCCCTGCATCCCTTCCAATACCAACATCCCCGCCACTGCCTCCCCCTCCCCTACCACCCTCCCTGCTTCCCTCACCTCTATTCACAACCCTGCCTCCCCTCCTCTATCACCCCACTTCCTCAGCCTCCCTCCCCTAACCACAACCCTGCCCCTGCCTCCACTTCTACCCACATCGCAGTCCCTACCTCGCCCTCCACTCCTCGCCTCTGCCTCGCCCTCCAAACCTCGCCTCTTCCTCGCCCTCTACTACTCGTCTCTGCCTCGCCCTCCACTCCTCGCTCTGCCTCGCCCTCCACTCCTTGCTCTGCCTCGCCCTCCACTCCTCGCCCCTACCTCACCCTCCACTCGACTGTGCCTCGCCCTCCACTCCTCGACTCTGCCTGGCACGCGCTGTTAGAGATCAATCTCCTCTTTCATCTGGGTAAGATGGGAAGAAGACTTACAATCCTTTCAGAGCACATGGAATATGAATCCCTCTCTGGGTGTGTGTGTGTGCGCGCGCACGCGTACGCACACACACACCACACACGAGAGAGAGAGAAGAGAGAGAAAGACATTGAGTCAGTAAGATTGGATTTACTATTTGCCTCAAGAACATGTGACGGAAGTGAAACAGAGTGCGAGAGTGCTCTGGACGCTGGAGAGTACTCTGGACGCTGGAGAGTACTCTGGACGCTGGAGAGTACTCTGGACGCTAAAGAGTACTCTGGACGCTGGAGAGTACTCTGGACGCTAGAGAGTACTCTGGAGGCTAGAGAGTACTCTGTACGCTAGAGAGTACTCTGGACGCTAGAGAGTACTCTGGACGCTGGAGAGTACTCTGGACGCTAGATAGTACTCTGGACGCTAGAGAGTACTGTGTACGCTAGAGAGTACTCTGGACGCTAGAGAGTACTCTGGACGCTAGAGAGTACTCTGGACGCTAGAGAGTACTCTGGACGCTAGAGAGTACTCTGACCTGATCTCTGACGCTGAGAGTCTCTGCGCTGTCTTGACGCTAAGTACTCTGTCGCTGATACTGACGTAGATACTGCCTAAGAGTACTCTGACGCGAGTATCTGGACGCTAGAGTACCTGGACGCGAATACTCTGACGCTAGAAGTATCTGCTAGATACTTTCGCAGAGTACCTGGACCTGAAGTACTGACGGAGTACTCTGCGTGTACCTGGACGCTGAAATCTAGAGTACTTGACGCTAGTACTCTGACCTAGAGCTGCCTAGAAGTACGTCGCTGAGTACTCTGCTGGAGTACTTGGCCGCGGAGGTACTTGTCAAGTACTGCTAGTACTCTGGCCTGAGTATCTGACGAAGTACTCGACGCTAAGTACTCTGGAGCAGAGTCCGGCCTGATACTCTGCTAGATACTCTGTACGCTAGAGTACTCTGCTGAAGACTGACGCTGAATTTCCTGAATATCTGGACGCTAAGCTCTGACGCTAAGTATTGACGCGGAAGTACTCTGACGCAAGTACTTGGCTGAGTATCTGGACCTGAAGTACTCTGGACGCTGATTCTGCGCTAATCTGACTGAGAGCTCTGGACCTAGTATTCTGGACGCTGGAAGTACTCTGGACCTGGAGAGTACTCTGGAGCTAGAGACTCTGGAGCGAGTACTCTGGCGCTAGAGAGTACTCTGACGCTGAAGTACTCTGGACCTGAAGTCTCTGACTGAGTCTCTGACGCTAAAGTACTCTGTACGCTAGAAGTACTCTGACGCTGAACTTGACCTGAGAGTACTCTGGACGCTGGAGTACTCTGACGCTAGAGTACTCTGGACGCTAATATCTGGACGCTGAGTACTCTGGACTGACCTGGACGCTGAGACTCTGACGCTAGAAGTACTCTGGACGCTGAGAGTACTCTGACGCTAGAAGTACCTGGACGCTGAAGTACTCTGGACGCTAGAATACTCTGACGCTAGTACTGGACGCTAGTACTCTGACGCTAGAGTACTCTGGACGCTGGAAGTACTTGTACTAAAGTACTCTGACGCTAGAGTACCTGGCCGCTGGAGACTCTGGACGCTAAGACTCTGTACGCTAGAGGTACTCTGGAGCTAGAAGTACTCTGTGTAGAAGTACTCTGACGCTGAAGTACTTGGCGCTGGAAGCTCTGGCCGCTGAGTACTCTGACGCTGAGAGTACTCTGGGCTGAAGTACCTGCGCTAATATCTGGCGCTAGAAGTATTCTGGACGCTGAATACTGGCGCTGGAGTACTCTGGACGCTGAAGTACTGCGCTGGAGTACTCTGACGCTGAGGTACTTGTACGCTGAAGTACTCTGGAGCTAGAAGTACTGGCCTGAGTACTCTGGACGCTGAGTACTCCTGGACGCTAAAGAGTAACTCTGGACGCTAAGTATTGGACGCTGGAAGTACTCTGGACGCTGAAGTATCTGGACGCTGAAGTACTCTGGACTAAGTACTCTGGCGAAGTACTCTGGACGCTGAGAGTACTCTGGACGCTGAGAGTATTCTGGACGCTGAGAGTACTCTGGACGCTGGAGGAAGTATCTGGACGCTGGAAGTACTCTGGACGCTGGAAGTACTCTGCGCTAGAGTACTCTGGACGCTGGAGAGTATCTGGACGCTAGAGTACTCTGGACGCTGGAGAGTATCTGGACGCTGAAGTACTCTGACTAGAGACTCTGACCTAGAAGTACTCTGTACGCTAGATATCTGCCAGAGTCTCTGACGCGAATACTCTGGACGCTGAGAGTACTCTGACGCTAGAGTACTCTGGACGCTGAATATCTGACGCTGAGAGTACTCTGGACGCTGAGAGTCTGGACTAGAAGTACCTGACGTAGAGAGTACTCTGTACCTAGAGTACTCTGACGCTAGAGTACTCTGACGCTAGAAGTACCTGGACGCTGAGAGTATTCTGAGCTAGAATACTCTGACGCTAGAGATACCTGACGAGAGTACTCTGACGCTAGAGTACTCTGGCGCTAGAGTACTTGGACGCTAGAGAGTACTCTGACGCTAGAGTACTCTGTACGCTAGAAGTACTCTGTACGCTAGAGAGTACTCTGGACGCTGGAGAGTACTCTGGCCTCTAGAGAGTACTCTGTACGCTAGAGAGTACTCTGGACGCTAGAGAGTACTCTGGCCGCTGGAGAGTACTCTGGCCGCTAGAGAGTACTCTGTACGCTAGAGAGTACTCTGGATGCTAGAGAGTACACTGGACGCTGGAGAGTACTCTGGACGCTGGAGAGTACTCTGGACGCTAGAGAGTACTCTGTACGCTAGAGAGTACTCTGGACGCTAGAGAGTACTCTGGACGCTAGAGAGTACTCTGGACGCTAGAGAGTACTCTGTACGCTAGAGAGTACTCTGGACGCTAGAGAGTACTCTGGACGCTGGAGAGTACTCTGGACGCTGGAGAGTACTCTGGACGCTGGAGAGTACTCTGGACGCTGGAGAGTACTCTGGACGCTAGAGAGTACTCTGGACGCTGGAGAGTACTCTGGACGCTGAGAGTATTCTGACCTGAAGTACTCTGACGCAGAGAGTACTCTGGACGCTGGAGAGTATTCTGGACGCTGGAGAGTACTCTGGACGCTGGAGAGTACTCTGGACGCTGGAGAGTACTCTGGACGCTGGAGAGTACTCTGGACGCTGGAGAGTACTCTGGACGCTGGAGAGTATCTGACGCTAAGTATCTGACGCTGGAGAGTACTCTGGACGCTGAGAGTACTCTGGACGCTAGAGAGTACTCTGGACGCTGAGAGTACTCTGACGCTAGAGAGTATTCTGGACGCTGAGAGTACTCTGACGCTAGAGAGTACTCTGGACGCTGAGAGTACTCTGTACGCTAGAGAGTACTCTGGACGCTGAGAGTACTCTGGACGCTAGAGAGTACTCTGGACGCTAGAGAGTACTCTGACGCTGAGAGACTCTGACGCTAGAGAGTACTCTGACGCTGAGAGTACTCTAGCTAGGAGTCTGGAGGAAGTACTCCTGGACGCTAGAGAGTACTCTGAGCTAGAGTACCTGACGCTGAGAGTACTCTGACGCTAGAGAGTACTGAGCTGAGTTCTGACGCTGAGAGTACTCTGACGCTAGAGTACTCTGGACGCTAGAGGTACTCTGGCGCTAGAGAGTACTCTGGACGCTAGAGATTCTGTACGCTAGAGAGTACTCTGAGTAGAAGCTCTACGCTGAGAGTACTCTGTACGCTAGAGAGTACTCTGGCGCTGAGAGTACTCTGCGCTGGAGAGTACTCTGTACGCTAGAGAGTACTCTGGAGCTAGAGAGTACCTGGACGCTAGAGAGTACTCTGGACGCTAGAGAGTATTCTGGACGCTGGAGAGTACTCTGTACGCTAGAGAGTACTCTGGACGCTAGAGAGTACTCTGGCCGCTGGAGAGTACTCTGGACGCTAGAGAGTACTCTGTACGCTAGAGAGTACTCTGGAGCAAGAGTACCTGGACGCTGAGAGTATCTGGACGCTGAAGAGTACTCTGTACGCTGAGAGTACTCTGGACGCTAGAGAGTACTCTGACGCTGAGAGTACTCTGGACGCTAGAGAGACTTGACGCTGAGAGTACTCTGGACGCTGAGAGTACTCTGGACGCTAGAGAGTACTCTGGACGCTGAGAGTACTCTGGACGCTAAGAGTATCTGGACGCTGAGGAGAGTATTCTGGACGCTGGAGAGTACTCTGGACGCTGGAGAGTACTCTGGACGCTGGAGAGTACTCTGGACGCTGGAGAGTACTCTGGACGCTGGAGAGTACTCTGTACGCTAGAGAGTACTCTGGACGCTGGAGAGTACTCTGGACGCTGGAGAGTACTCTGTACGCTAGAGAGTACTCTGGACGCTGGAGAGTACTCTGGACGCTGGCAACTATACAGTTCTGAACTTGGAATAATTTGTGGAACTTAACTTTTGAGAGAGAATGGTTGGTAGAAGGCACAATAAGTGAGGCTTTAAAAGAGGTAGTTAGGAAGGGATGAGAGAACTGTATCCACCAGTAAGTGACACTTAAGAGGCTCATTCTGTATTTCTGTTTTTTTTTTAATTTTCCTTCAAGTTTTCTTCGTTATTTCGCTCATATCTCGTTAACGCATCATTAAATCGGCTTCAGATTTTCAACACTTATGCAAGACAACAAGACCCAAATTCTAGGAATAATTGGCGTGTTCTTGTGCCCTATGACCAAAATTGTTGAACTCATTCCCAGGATCCTGGAATGACTCGGATAACTTCATAAATCCTCAATGGGGAAACTTCAATCCAAAAAAATCGACAAAGATGGAGAGTAAAATTCAAGTATGTTGATACAGATTTAACGATTTTGTGTGTAAAATGATGTGAATTTTTTATTCCCGTTAAATCACGTTAAATAATTGACCTCTTCTGAGCGTCTTAAATATTTAATGGCTGTTGCATCTTAGGACCAAGATGGTACCTCAGTTATCTTTGTGTTCAAGAAAATTTGTTGATGCAGTAAAGTGGTATAAATATATAAACATGGAATTCTTGAAGTCCTCGCCATAACTGCAGAATGACTCAACTGATTGGCTTCAAATTTTCACCAGTGGTGTTGTGTCCTGAACAAACAAGACTCACGGTGTCGTTGGGTGGTACGCCTGGAGGGAGGGGGTTCCGGGGGTCAACGCCCCCGCGGCCTGGTCCATGACCAGGCCAGTTTTATTGAATATATTGTGATATTAGATTTTTATTCAATAATTAATGAATTATTTTTGTGATTGGCTTCAAAATATTATTGAGGCTGCCGTCTACAATATGGATAATAAACCACAAGTTTAGTCTAACTTGCTGCAAATATCAAACTTTACTAAAATTGTTATAAAAAAAACTTGGGCCCGTTGGAAACAGTTACTGGAGAATAACTTCTGATCACCTTCAGATTTTATAGTTTGATGACTTTATGGGCGAAACGTTGTTTTAACTCGGGAAGATCCAGATTTACTTTTCATGGAAGAAATTACGATACTTGAAATACTAAATTTCATGAGATACTTTTTAAAAGCCTCATATGATTGGCTTCGGCCCTTCAACTTATGAGCATCTACAAAGTTAATTTTATTTTGTATTTTAATAAGTTAGTTTTTCTAAGATAACAAGAAAACGCATTCTCAGTTTGGGGTGATTTCTTCTGAATATCTCTTCTAATTACATTCAAATCTACATTAAAAACTTAGACCGCACTCTACACCATGTCTGTCGCGTGCGCTGAGGACCGGCAGACTCAGGTTGTGTAGTGTGGGGATGACTGAGGTCCGGCAGACTCACCTTGTGTAGTGTGGGGATGACTGAGGTCCGGCAGACTTAGCTTGTGTAGTGTGGGGATGACTGAGGTCCGGCAGACTCACCTTGTGTAGTGTGGGGATGACTGAGGTCCGGCAGACTCAGCTTGTGTAGTGTGGGGATGACTGAGGTCCGGCAGACTCAGGTTGTGTAGTGTGGGGATGACTGAGGTCCGGCAGACTCACCTTGTGTAGTGTGGGGATGACTGAGGTCCGGCAGACTTAGCTTGTGTAGTGTGGGGATGACTGAGGTCCGGCAGACTCACCTTGTGTAGTGTGGGGATGACTGAGGTCCGGCAGACTCAGCTTGTGTAGTGTGGGGATGACTGAGGTCCGGCAGACTCAGCTTGTGTAGTGTGGGGATGACTGAGGTCCGGCAGACTCAGCTTGTGTAGTTTGGGGATGACTGAGGTCCGGCAGACTCAGCTTGTGTAGTGTGGGGATGACTGAGGTCCGGCAGACTCACCTTGTGTAGTGTGGGGATGACTGAGGTCCGGCAGACTCAGCTTGTGTACTGTGAGGATGACTGAGGTCCGGCAGACTCAGCTTGTGTAGTGTGGGGATGACTGAGGTCCGGCAGACTCAGCTTGTGTAGTGTGGGGATGACTGAGGTCCGGCAGACTCAGCTAGTGTAGTGTGGGGATGACTGAGGTCCGGCAGACTCAGCTTGTGTAGTGTGGGGATGACTGAGGTCCGGCAGACTCACCTTGTGTACTGTGGGGATGACTGAGGTCCGGCAGACTCACCTTGTGTACTGTGAGGATGACTGAGGTCCGGCAGACTCAGCTTGTGTAGTGTGGGGATGACTGAGGTCCGGCAGACTCAGCTTGTGTAGTGTGGGGATGACTGAGGTCCGGCAGACTCAGCTAGTGTAGTGTGGGGATGACTGAGGTCCGCAGACTCAGCTTGTGTAGTGTGGGGATGACTGAGGTCCGGCAGACTCAGCTTGTGTAGTTTGGGGATGACTGAGGTCCGGCAGACTCAGCTTGTGTAGTTTGGGGATGACTGAGGTCCGGCAGACTCAGCTTGTGTAGTGTGGGGATGACTGAGGTCCGGCAGACTCAGCTTGTGTACTGTGGGGATGACTGAGGTCCGGCAGACTCAGCTTGTGTAGTTTGGGGATGACTGAGGTCCGGCAGACTCAGCTTGTGTAGTTTGGGGATGACTGAGGTCCGGCAGACTCAGCTTGTGTAGTGTGGGGATGACTGAGGTCCGGCAGACTCAGCTTGTGTAGTGTGGGGATGACTGAGGTCCGGCAGACTCAGCTTGTGTAGTGTGGGGATGACTGAGGTCCGGCAGACTCAGCTTGTGTATGTGGGATGACTGAGGTCCGCAGACTCAGCTTGTGTACTGTGGGGATGACTGAGGTCCGGCAGACTCACCTTGTGTACTGTGGGGATGACTGAGGTCCGCAGACTCAGCTTGTGACTGTGGGGATGACTAGGTCCGGCAGACTCACCTTGTGTAGTGTGGGATGACTGAGGTCCGGCAGACATAGCTTGTGTAGTTTGGGATGACTGAGGTCCGGCAGACTCAGCTTGTGTAGTGTGGGATGACTGAGGTCCGGCAGACTCAGCTTGTGTAGTGTGGGGATGACTGAGGTCCGCAGACTCACCTTGTGTACTGTGGGGATGGATTACTGAGGTCCGCAGACTCAGCTTGTAGTGTGGGATGACTGAGGTCCGGCAGACTCAGCTTGTGTAGTGTGGGGATGACTGAGGTCCGGCAGACTCAGCTGTAGTGGGGATGACTGAGTCCGGCAGACTCAGCTTGTGTAGTGTGGGGATGACTGAGGTCGGCAGACTCAGCTTGTAGTGTGTGGATGACTGAGGTCCGGCAGACTCACTTGTGTACTGTGGGATGACTGAGGTCCGGCAGACTCACCTTGTGTTGTGGGATGACTAAGGTCCGCAGACTCAGCTTGTGTAGTGTGGGATGACTGAGGTCCGCAGACTAGCTTGTGAGTGGGGATGACTGAGGTCCGCAGACTCACCTTGTGTAGTGTGGGGATGACTGAGGTCCGCAGACTCAGCTTGTGTAGTTGGGGATGACTGAAGTCCGGCAGACTCAGCTTGTGTAGTGTGGGATGACTGAGGTCCGGCAGACTCAGCTTGTGTAGTTTGGGGATGACTGAGGTCCGGCAGACTCAGCTTGTGTAGTGTGGGATGACTGAGGTCCGGCAGACTCAGCTTGTGTAGTGGGGATGACTGAGGTCCGCAGACTCAGCTTGTGTAGTTTGGGATGACTGAGGTCCGGCAGACTCAGCTTGTGAGTTGGGGATGACTGAGGTCCGGCAGACTCAGCTTGTGTAGTGGGGATGACTGAGGTCGCAGACTCAGCTTGTGTACTGTGGGATGACTGAGGTCCGGCAGACTCACCTTGTGTAGTTTGGGGATGACTGAGGTCCGGCAGACTCAGCTTGTGTAGTTTGGGATGACTGAGGTCGGCAGACTCAGCTTGTGTAGTGTGGGGATGACTGAGGTCCGGCAGACTCAGCTTGTGTAGTGTGGGGATGACTGAGGTCCGGCAGACTCAGCTTGTGTAGTGTGGGGATGACTGAGGTCCGGCAGACTCAGCTTGTGTACTGTGGGGATGACTGAGGTCCGGCAGACTCAGCTTGTGTACTGTGGGGATGACTGAGGTCCGGCAGACTCAGCTTGTGTACTGTGGGGATGACTGAGGTCCGGCAGACTCAGCTTGTGTACTGTGGGGATGACTGAGGTCCGGCAGACTCAGCTTGTGTACTGTGGGGATGACTGAGGTCCGGCAGACTCACCTTGTGTAGTGGGGATGACTGAGGTCCGGCAGACTCAGCTTGTGTAGTGTGGGGATGACTGAGGTCCGGCAGACTCAGCTTGTGTAGTGTGGGGATGACTGAGGTCCGGCAGACTCACCTTGTGTACTGTGGGGATGGATTACTGAGGTCCGGCAGACTCAGCTTGTGTAGTGTGGGGATGACTGAGGTCCGGCAGACTCAGCTTGTGTAGTGTGGGGATGACTGAGGTCCGGCAGACTCAGCTTGTGTAGTGTGGGGATGACTGAGGTCCGGCAGACTCAGCTTGTGTAGTGTGGGATGACTGAGGTCCGGCAGACTCAGCTTGTGTAGTGTGGGGATGACTGAGGTCCGGCAGACTCAGCTTGTGTAGTGTGGGGATGACTGAGGTCCGGCAGACTCACCTTGTGTACTGTGGGATGACTGAGGTCCGGCAGACTCAGCTTGTGTAGTGTGGGGATGACTGAGGTCCGGCAGACTCACCTTGTGTATTGTGGGGATGACTGAGGTCCGGCAGACTCAGCTTGTGTAGTGTGGGGATGACTGAGGTCTGGCAGACTCACCTTGTGTAGTGTGGGGATGACTGAGGTCCGGCAGACTTAGCTTGTGTAGTGTGGGGATGACTGAGGTCCGGCAGACTCAGCTTGTGTAGTGTGGGGATGACTGAGGTCCGGCAGAATCAGCTTGTGTAGTGTGGGGATGACTGAGGTCCGGCAGACTCAGCTTGTGTAGTGTGGGGATGACTGAGGTCCGGCAGACTCAGCTTGTGTAGTGTGGGGATGACTGAGGTCCGGGAGACTCACCTTGTGTACTGTGGGGATGACTGAGGTCCGGCAGACTCACCTTGTGTAGTGTGGGGATGACTCTCGTGTCACGCACCTTCCGTAATACAGTTATTTTAAATACAAATGATTCTTACAATACCAGCTGGTACAGTGCCTCTCACACCAGCTGGTACAGTGCCTCTCACACCAGCTGGTACAGTGCCTCTGACACTAGCTGGTACAGTGCCTCTCAAACCAGCTGGTACAATGCCTCTCACACCAGCTGGTACAGTGCCTCGCACATCAGCTGGTACAATGCCTCTCACACCAGTTGGTACAGTGCCTCTTACATTAGCTGGTAGAGTGCCTCTCAAACCAACTGGTACAGTGCCTGTCACACCAGCTGGAACAGTGTCTCTCACATCAGCTGGTACAGTGCCTCTCAAACCAACTGGTACAGTGCCTGTCACACCAGCTGGAACAGTGTCTCTCACATCAGCTGGTACAGTGCCTCTCAAACCAGCTGGTACAGTGCCTCTCACACCAGCTGGTACAGTGCCTCTCACACCAGCTGGTACAGTGCCTCTGACACTAGCTGGTACAGTGCCTCTCAAACCAGCTGGTACAATGCCTCTCACACCAGCTGGTACAGTGCCTCGCACATCAGCTGGTACAATGCCTCTCACACCAGTTGGTACAGTGCCTCTTACATTAGCTGGTAGAGTGCCTCTCAAACCAACTGGTACAGTGCCTGTCACACCAGCTGGAACAGTGTCTCTCACATCAGCTGGTACAGTGCCTCTCAAACCAACTGGTACAGTGCCTGTCACACCAGCTGGAACAGTGTCTCTCACATCAGCTGGTACAGTGCCTCTCAAACCAACTGGTACAGTGCCTGTCACACCAGCTGGTACAGTGTCTCTCACATCAGCTGGTACAGTGCCTCTCAAACCAGCTGGTACAGTGCCTCTCACACCAGCTGGTACAGTGTCTCTCACACACGCTGGTACAGTGCCTCTCACATTAGCTGGTACAGTGCCTCTTACATTAGCTGGTACAGTGCCTCTCAAACCAACTGGTACAGTGCCTGTCACACCAGCTGGAACAATGTCTCTCACATCAGCTGGTACAGTGCCTCTCAAACCAGCTGGTACAGTGCCTCTCACACCAGTTGGTACAGTGCCTCTTACGTTAGCTGGTACAGTGCCTCTGACACTAGCTGGTACAGTGCCTCTCAAACCAGCTGGTACAATGCCTCTCACACCAGCTGGTACAGTGCCTCGCACATCAGCTGGTACAATGCCTCTCACACCAGTTGGTACAGTGCCTCTTACATTAGCTGGTACAGTGCCTCTCAAACCAACTGGTACAGTGCCTGTCACACCAGCTGGAACAGTGTCTCTCACATCAGCTGGTACAGTGCCTCTCAAACCAGCTGGTACAGTGCCTCTCACACCAGCTGGTACAGTGCCTCTCACATCAGCTGGTACAGTGTGTCTCACACCAGCTGGTACAGTCTCTCTCACACCAGCTGGTACAGTGCCTCTCACACCAGCTGGTACAGTGTCTCTCAAACCAGATGGTACAGTGCCTCTCACACCAGCTGGTACAGTGCCTCTCACACCAGCTGGTACAGTGTCTCTCACACCAGCTGGTACAGTGAATCTCACACCAGCTGGTACAGTGCCTCTCACACCAGCTGGTACTGTGCCTCTCACACAGTATCACTCCTATTGTAATAAACTGGATGTATTTCAGTCGCTAATCTATAAAGACAGTGTTGCCTTCCTCTGGGGTATAAAGACAGTATTGTCTTCCTCTGGGGTATAATGACAGTGTTGTCTTCCTCTGGGGTATAAAGACAGTGTTGTCTTCCTCTGGGGTATAAAGACAGTGTTGTCTTCCTCTGGGGTATAAAGACAGTGTTGTCTTCCTCTGGGGTATAAAGACAGTGTTGTCTTCCTCTGGGGTATAAAGACAGTGTTGTCTTCCTCTGGGGTATAAAGAGTGGCGGGCCATTTTTACGTTCTGTGTTATCTTGTTAAAATATTTGTCAATAAAAGGCCCCTGACGCGGTTGTTAATAACTAGAAGAGCAGTTTTTAACAGAATCTTTAGCGATGTAAATCAAGTAGTGAAGCAGTGACGGTGGTGGCCTCTATTTTGAGTCGATATTTTAAAAAAAAAATCTTCTATCGCTTTTGGAAATTTTTTCGGATACAAGCCAAGTGGATTTATTAGTAATACTCATAGACTGACGCAAAGTGATGCGAATGTATTTGATCTCAGAAAGTGACTTTAAGAAGTTATTTTTTCCAAAGAACTGTAATGTGTGGAGTAGTGAGACGGAGTGTGGTGGAGTAGTGAGACGAAGTGTGGTGGAGTAGTGAGACGGAGTGTGGTGGAGTAGTGAGACGGAGTGTGGTGGAGTAGTGAGACGGAGTGTGGTGGAGTAGTGAGACGGAGTGTGGTGGAGTAGTGAGACGGAGTGTGTGGTGGAGTGAGTGAGACGGAGTGTGGTGGAGTAGTGAGACGGAGTGTGGTGGAGAGTGAGACGGAGTGTGGTGGAGTAGTGAGACGGAGTGTGGTGGAGTAGTGAGACGGAGTGTGGTGGAGTAGTGAGACGGAGTGTGGTGGAGTAGTGAGACGGAGTGTGGTGGAGTAGTGAGACGGAGGTGGTGGAGTAGTGAGACGGAGTGTGGTGGAGTAGTGAGACGGAGTGTGGTGGAGTAGTGAGACGGAGTGTGGTGGAGTAGTGAGACGGAGTGTGGTGGAGTAGTGAGACGGAGTGTGGTGGAGTAGTGAGACGGAGTGTGGTGGAGTAGTGAGACGGGTGGTGGAGTAGTGAGACGGGTGTGGTGGAGTAGTGAGACGGAGTGTGGTGGAGTAGTGAGTCGGAGTGTGGTGGATTAGTGAGTCGGAGTGTGGTGGATTAGTGAGTCGGAGTGTGGTGGAGTAGTGAGTCGGAGTGTGGTGGAGTAGTGAGTCGGAGTGTGGTGGAGTAGTGAGTCGGAGTGTGGTGGAGTAGTGAGTCGGAGTGTGGTGGAGTAGTGAGTCGGAGTGTGGTGGAGTAGTGAGTCGGAGTGTGGTGGAGTAGTGAGTCGGAGTGTGGTGGAGTAGTGAGTCGGAGTGTGGTGGAGAAGCCTTGGGAGTCTCCTACAAACTGCTTCACACAAGTGTCGATTTTGAGGCTAAATTATTATGTTTTTAAGACGAGACCAAAAGTAAACAAGACTGGCCTATCTCTGGCATTTAAAGGACTTTCTTCATTCTTCGAATGAATGAAATTCCCTAAATTCTCATGTGAAGGCAAGATGCAAGTTGAAGAATAAGCGCCTATTGAAACAACGACTTCATCCGTGTAGAGTTTTATCAAATCATCAACGTGATAAATCTTATGGCCTCATAAATGAAACGTAATCACTACCACCACAGGGAAAGGCATCATCAATCTTAACTTTGAAATTAAGACGCATATGGGGAATTAAGACATTTAGTAAGGGAGAGGTTTCGCCCACCAGGGGTTTCACCAGTCCAGTCAATCATTGGATTCATAATGCACCTTGGAAGGCTAAGTGCCTAAATGTCTTAATAATAACACATTTTCGTCTCACTCGCATACTTGACGATGTTAATCATTACTTGTATCATGACTAGAGACCCAGGTACCATCATGACTAGAGACCCAGGTACCATCATGACTAGAGACCCAGGTACCATCATGACTAGAGACCCAGGTACCATCATGACTAGAGACCCAGGTACCATCATGACTAGAGACCCAGGTACCATCATGACTAGAGACCCAGGTACCATCATGACTAGAGACCCAGGTACCATCATGACTAGAGACCCAGGTACTATCATGACTAGAGACCCAGGTACCATCATGACTAGAGACCCAGGTACCATCATGACTAGAGACCCAGGTACCATCATGACTAGAGACCCAGGTACCATCATGACTAGAGACCCAGGTACCATCATGACTAGAGACCCAGGTACCATCATGACTAGAGACCCAGGTACCATCATGACTAGAGACCCAGGTACCATCATGACTAGAGACCCAGGTACCATCATGACTAGAGACCCAGGTACCATCATGACTAGAGACCCAGGTACCATCATGACTAGAGACCCAGGTACCATCATGACTAGAGACCCAGGTACCATCATGACTAGAGACCCAGGTACCATCATGACTAGAGACCCAGGTACCATCATGACTAGAGACCCAGGTACCATCATGACTAGAGACCCAGGTACCATCATGACTAGAGACCCAGGTACCATCATGACTAGAGACCCAGGTACCATCATGACTAGAGACCCAGGTACCATCATGACTAGAGACCCAGGTACCATCATGACTAGAGACCCAGGTACCATCATGACTAGAGACCCAGGTACCATCATGACTAGAGACCCAGGTACCATCATGACTAGAGACCCAGGTACCATCATGACTAGAGACCCAGGTACCATCATGACTAGAGACCCAGGTACCATCATGACTAGAGACCCAGGTACCATCATGACTAGAGACCCAGGTACCATCATGACTAGAGACCCAGGTACCATCATGACTAGAGACCCAGGTACCATCATGACTAGAGACCCAGGTACCATCATGACTAGAGACCCAGGTACCATCATGACTAGAGACCCAGGTACCATCATGACTAGAGACCCAGGTACCATCATGACTAGAGACCCAGGTACCATCATGACTAGAGACCCAGGTACCATCATGACTAGAGACCCAGGTACCATCATGACTAGAGACCCAGGTACCACCATGACTAGAGACCCAGGTACCACCATGACTAGAGACCCAGGTACCACCATGACTAGAGACCCAGGTACCACAATGACTAGAGACCCAGGTACCATCATCACTAGAGACCCAGGTACCATCATCACTAGAGACCCAGGTACCACCATCACTAGAGACCCAGGTACCACCATCACTAGAGACCCAGGTACCACCATCACTAGAGACCCAGGTACCACCATCACTAGAGACCCAGGTACCATCATCACTAGAGACCCGCACGACTGCTGCTCCGTGACCTCCTCACACAGTAAGATGCTTCTGTATGAATGTCAAAGTTTTATACAATACCGACAGCTTGACAAGTAAGAATTATGTTCAACAGTTACGTATCTTTATTCCGAAATGTTTCGCCTACACAGTAGGCTTCTTCAGTCAAGTACAGAGGAGTGAGTAGAAGCAGTGGAGATGTGAAGACGATGTAATCAGTCCATCACCCTCGAAGACTGAGGAATCCCCCGAGTGTTCGTTCTTCAGTGTCTGAAATACATTGTATGACTCTTAGCTTAGTGATATAAAGCCAGGCTCTCAACCGAAAAGTTCCTGGTCCAGTCCAAGGCGAGGTGAGATGTATGCGCAACACTCTTTGTACCTAAGAGTTAGTCAGTTATTGTGGAACGCTTCCTAGGAAACATCTTGTGTTATGCGCTGTTAATAAAGCTCCTGGGAGAGCGAAACGTTGCCGTATTAGTATGCCTCAACCTTATTCGTGTATATTTTTATTTCATTTAAGGTAAGATATTCCTGGTTATTTTTTCTTTGTAAATATGCAAACAAACAAGGTCTTCGTTGTTTATACAATGCACAATGTCTGCACCTATACGCTGTTGCTTTGTTTACATGGAAACATCAAGATGAGTGACAGCATTACGTAGGATCCCCAAGGATCGGCACTGAAGCCGATCTTAATATACGTAGATCATCTACCATTGGAGATCAGATCCTATATTGCGATGTTCGGTGATGAAAATAAGGGAAAGACTTAAAAAAAAAAAGCTAGAAGACGGAGATTGACTATACGAAGACTTGAACAGGTAAAAGGAATAGTCAGATAAGTACCTATTATAGTTTAATCCAGATAAATGCAAGTTACGCATATTGTAGCGCAGTAAGACCAGAGAAGTGTATAAACTAGGATACAAGAAGCCTACAGAAAAGGAAGTAATCGTTACATATTGAAAATCTCGGCAGAAGTGCAAGTACTGGGCATAGCAGTGCATGTGTTGGTAGCAAATCTTAGAATTACTTTCAGATACTGTAATACTGAATTCTTCGCGACATGGCATATCAGGCCTTGGTGGCCCGTGGCCTGGTGGTAAAAGCTCTTGCTTCACACGGTGAGTGTCCCGGCGAGGGTAGAAATATTGGGCGTGTTTCCTTACACCCATCAGTAAAGTGGGTACCTGGGTGTTAGTCGACCGGTGTGGGTCGCATCCTGGGACAATTGACCTAATTTGCCCGAAATGTTCTGCATAATAAGCGGCTTTCTATATAGTAGTATGTCATTGATGTCAGCTAGGCCTGTATACCTTGTACATGTACTTGTAGAAATAAAGATATTATTATTATTATTATTATTATTATTATTATTATTATTAAAATACGCAGCACCAGCCGGGTCCGCATCCGAGAAAGCTGGTTCAGAAGCTGGAGATCCTACAGAGTTCCGCAAGTTAGTTTGTTCCAGAAATAGGATAGGCTCAGAAATAGGATAGGCTCAGAAATAGGATAGGCTCAGAATATAAAATTGAAAAAAAAAGAAACATTGAGGACAAATGACGAGGGAGAGATACCGACGTACAAGTTACTAACAATTTTCGGTACAGCAAACAAGGACAGACTGAAACTACCTGTATGTGGTGTCCGTAAGTGAGACAGGTTGGATAACCCTCACCTCTGACAGCCCTCACACTTCCCCTTCCCTGACCAACCTCCAATAACCCCCCTACGCCCCCCTTTCCCCCTTGATGCCATATCCAACACACGACAATTTTTCTCGCTTGCAAATGGTTATAATTTTTTCTATATTTTTCTCACTCGCAATTTGGCCATCAAATCACATTGATGTTTTTACCTCTCTATTTATAGTGGGAATCAATGGCCACTCTGACATACACTGTTTGGTGCATCCGTTGCTCTGTTGTCTCGCATACGCTGGGTTATCTGTTGCTCTGTTGTCTCGCATACGCTGAGTTATCTGTTGCTCTGTTGTCTCGTATACGCTGGGTTATCTGTTGCTCTGTTGTCTCGCATACGCTGAGTTATCTGTTGCTCTGTTGTCTCGCATACGCTGAGTTATCTGTTGCTCTGTTGTCTCGCATACGCTGAGTTATCTGTTGCTCTGTTGTCTCGCATACGCTGAGTTATCTGTTGCTCTATTGTCTCGCATACGCTGAGTTATCTGTTGCTCTGTTGTCTCATATTTACTGTTTTGTATGTTCCTGTGTTTGTGGCAGCACTAGAATACCATAAAATCGCTTTTAATAAGATTTTTTTAAATTCTGGTAAATAACAAAAACGCTGGAACAATACACAAATAACTCGCACATAGGTGAGAGAAGCTTATGATAACTCTTCGGTCCTACTTGGACCATTTACAAGTCATTCTACCACAAGAAGGAGAGGGAACCAGTATATATAAGAAAGGAGGAGAGGGACGGGACAGAGAGAGGAAGAAAGGAGAAGTAGTGGTAAAGGTAATGCTGGTAGAGGAAGTAATAGTGGTTAAGATAAGATTTCTTCGGATTTTTAACCCCGGAAGGTTACCCACCCAGGATAACCCAAGATAGGCAGTGCATCATCGAGGACTGTCTGTCTTATTTCCATTTGGGTCCTCAATCTTGTCCCCCAGGATGCGATCCACACAAGTCGACTAACACCCAGGTACCTATTTGCTGCTAGGTGACCCTGCACTATCCACTGTCCTGCAGCACTCCATACCCTACTAATCCTCCATCTCCCTCTTACAACCCACTCTCCCTGCATCCTGCAATAACCTACAGCGCTGTATGACCCCTGTGGTTTAGCGCTTCTATTTGATTATAATAATAATGCTGCTAGGTGAACATGACAACAGGTGTAAGGCAACACGTCGAAATGTTTCCACCCCGCCGGGAATCGAACCGGGGCCCTCCATGTGTGAAGCGAGAGCTTTAGCCACCAGACCACCGGGGCCTGGTTGCACAAGACAGAAAGGGAGTGAAGCGAGGCAATAGTAGTAGTAGTTAGTAGCGTAGTAGATAGGCAGCAGTAGTAGTCAGTAGCAGTAGAGTGAGAGTAGCAGAGTAGCGTAGTAGCATAGTAGCAGTAGTAGCAGGTGCAGTAGTAGCAGTAGTAGCAGTAGTAGTAGAGTAGTAGTGGAGCAGTAGTAGAAGTAGCAGTAGTAGCTAGAGCAGTCAGGTAGCAGCAGTGCAGGTAGCAGGTGCAGAGTGAGCGTAGGACAGCAGCAGGCAGCAGCACTGGTGCAGCAGTGCAGCAGCGCAGAGCAGAGTAGCAGCAGTAGCGAGTAGCAGCAGTGAGTAGCAGTAGTAGCAGTAGTAGCAGTAGTAGCAGTAGTAGCAGTAGCAGCAGTAGTAGCAGTAGCAGCAGTAGCAGCAGAGCAGCAGTAGAGCAGTAGCAGCAGTAGCAGCAGTAGCAGCAGAGCAGCAGCAGCAGAGCAGCAGTAGCAGCAGTAGAGCAGTAGTAGCAGTAGTAGCAGTAGTAGCAGTGAGTAGCAGTAGTAGCAGTAGTAGCAGTAGTAGCAGTCGAGTAGCAGTAGTAGCAGTAGTAGCAGAGTGAGCAGAGAGCAGTAGCAGTAGTAGCAGTAGTAGCAGAGTGTAGCAGTAGTAGCAGAGTAGCAGAGTAGCAGTAGTAGCAGTAGTAGCAGTAGAGCAGAGTAGCAGTAGTAGCAGTAGTGCAGTAGTAGCAGAGTAGCAGAGCAGCAGAGTAGCAGAGTAGTAGCAGTAGTAGCAGAGTAGCAGAGTAGAGCAGTAGTAGCAGTAGTAGCAGTAGTAGTAGTAGTAGTAGTAGTAGTAGTAGTAGTAGTAGTAGTAGTAGAGGAGTAAGTCTAAGGACAAGGAAACAATCACTGCAGGAGAGCTAATGACCCACAAGGGTGGGACCAAAAACATAGGGAAGAAAAAACTGAAGGAGAGAACATACCCAGGCAGAAGAAAGGAAAAAAAAATAGGAGAGGAGAAGAGGTAGGGAGAGGAGAAGAAAAGATCAGGTCAAGTCACGAGAGTTATAAAGTGTGAAGCATTTGACAATGTAGTGAGAAAGGAAGGCATCTACAGAGACACAACCAGGACTAAGATTCATATTAAGAAAGTTATGTATAAGTGGTGCTTCAACAAGACGACTTGTGTGAAGGCTAGGAGGAGGGTAGACAGTCTTGCCAGAGGACCAGTCAATAGCATGACTGATCTCTAGCATGACAGAAAAAAAGCTTTATTGGTGTCGGCTGTTGATGCCTCCGGAGTCTATTCTATTTCCTGCTCCTCTTGTCCTCTTCAATACTTTGGAGAAACTAGCCGCAAACTTTCTGACATACTTAAAGAGCACAATAAAGCCTCAATAAAGCTCTTTTCTGTCATGCTAGAGATCACAGTCATGCTATTGACTGGTCCTCTGGCAAGACTGTCTACCCTCCTCCTAGCCTTCACACAAGTCGTCTTGTTGAAGCACCACTTATACATAACTTTCTTAATATGAATCTTAGTCCTGGTTGTGTCTCTGTAGATGCCTTCCTTTCTCACTACATTGTCAAATGCTTCACACTTTATAACTCTCGTGACTTGACCTGATCTTTTCTTCTCCTCTCCCTACCTCTTCTCCTCTCCTATTTTTTTTCCTTTCTTCTGAATGGGTATGTTCTCTCCTTCATTTTTTTCTTCCCTGTGTTTTTGGTCCCACCCTTGTGGGTCATTAGCTCTCCTGCAGTGATTGTTTCCTTGTCCTTAGACTTACTCCTCTTCTACTACTACTACTACTCCATTACTATTACTATTGCCTTGTTTCACTCCCCTTTCTGTCTCTTGTCCCACTACCACTACTCCCGCTGCTGCTAATACTTCCACTACCAGCATTACCTCTACCACTACTTCACCACTTTCTTCTTTTCTTCCTTTCTTTGTCTCATCCTTGCCCCCTCTTTCTTGTATATAATGGCTCCCTCACCTTCTTGTGTTAGTTTAACTTGTAAATGGTCTAAGTCAAACAGAAAGGTCGTCATAAGCTTCTGTCTAGTATGTGTAAGCTTCTGTCTAGTATGTGTAAGTTTCTGTCTAGTATGTGTAAGTTTCTGTCTAGTATGTGCGGGTTATGTAAATTCTCGTAGCTAGGCTTCCTATGGAATTTCCCACACGTTTTATGAATAAGAAAATATAACTCTTGATATATATGTGGATAGAATCTGCACCAGCTGGTGATTCATTCTTTCTGATTTTCGATTTAGATCTAGTCGCTAAAGCGGCTAGTTTATTGTGCTCTTCATATATATCGTGTGGACGGTAGCGCAAGACAATGTGGATACACAAAAGGTTTAGGAACTAGGACCTAAAATGATTAACAGAAGTACACATTGTATTTGTTATAAAATTTTTAAGGTACTCAAAATATCTGGTATCTTATTTTGACTAAGATATCTTAAATACTATATAGGCTATTTTACTGTCTATCTATGTATTATTTAATAAAACGATAATATAACGCACAGTTTTCAAGAGTGACTATAAATTACTGGTGGTATACATTACATTTAGTTTGATCATCATCTGTATATTTGTTAAACTACCGGAAGTACATGTAACCAACCCTAAGTCTGGCTGATACAACATCTCTTAACACTGTAAGTTGCTATGTAAATGTGCTTATTATCTTTATATTATCATAGTGAGTTGAAGATCTACTCTGGCTTCTGATCTCAGTCCTATGAGAACATCCTATTTACTTCTGTGCTAATTCTAATATTATATTCTATATCTTCACTAGTTCATTATTCCCGGGGAGAACCTCTATGTGGAGGCCTGGTTTTTCTCTTGTTTTCCTTTTTGCCCCTTTTATTTTCCCACAACTTTTCGTTTATATTTTGTTCATAACTCGAGAAGGCCTCGTTCGATCGGCTTCAAATTTCCAATGCTTATGCAAGATATCTAGGCCAGGTTCTTGGATCAGTTGACATATTCACGTGACCTGTCATCAGAGGTCTTGAACCCATACCCACCTTCCTGAAATTAACCTGATAACTTCCAAAACCCTGGGTGAAATTATCCTGATAACTTCCAAAACCCTGGGTGAAATTATCCTGATAACTTCCGAAACCCTGGGTGAAATTATCCTGATAACTTCCAAAACCCTGGGTGAAATTATTCTGACAACTTCCAAAACCCTGGGTGAAATTATCCTGACAACTTCCAAAACCCTGGGTGAAATTAACCTGATAACTTCCAAAACCATGGGAGAAATTATCCTTCGTAGGAGCAGATTTGCCCATTTTATGTGCAAAATTGTGTAAATTTTTATTCCCTTTAAATCACGTCATTGGTCTCAGTTTAGTTTGTGTTCGGTCAAATCTGTCAGTATAGTAAAATAATTATTATTATTAGTCATAACCAAGCGCTAAACCCGCTAGAGTAAAATAGTTATTAAACTTTGTTCACGAAATCGCCTGGAGTTTTACGACTTTCATGCCATGGGTTCTAACCCCACCCGTACCGGGGTTTATTGAACTTGGAATCGTCGGAATCAGTGCCATCTAACCGAGTTCACATTCCCACCACTGGTGTGGTACCTTGAACACAACCTTAGCACCACTGGTGTGGTACCTTGAACACAACCTTAGCACCACTGGTGTGGTGCCTTGAACACAACCTTAGCACCACTGGTGTGGTACCTTGAACACAACCTTAGCACCACTGGTGTGGTACCTTGAACACAATCTTAGCACCACTGGTGTGGTACCTTGAACACAACCTTAGTACCACTGGTGTGGTACCTTGAACACAACCTTAGCACCACTGGTGTGGTACCTTGAACACAACCTTAGCACCACTGGTGTGGTACCTTGTACACAACCTTAGCACCACTGGTGTGGTACCTTAAACACAACCTTAGCACCACTGGTGTGGTACCTTGAACACAACCTTAGCACCACTGGTGTGGTACCTTGAACACAACCTTAGCACCACTGGTGTGGTGCCTTGAACACAACCTTAGCACCACTGGTGTGGTGCCTTGAATACAACCTTAGCACCACTGGTGTGGTACCTTGAACACAACCTTAGCACCACTGGTGTGGTACCTTGACCACAACCTTAGCACCACTGGTGTGGTACGTTGATCACAACCTTAGCACCATTGGTGTGGTACCTTGAACACAACCATAGCACCACTGGTGTGGTACCTTGAACACAACCATAGCACCACTGGTGTGGTACCTTGACCACAACCTTAGCACCACTGGTGTGGTACGTTGATCACAACCTTAGCACCATTGGTGTGGTACCTTGAACACAACCATAGCACCACTGGTGTGGTACCTTGAACACAACCATAGCACCACTGGTGTGGTACCTTGAACACAACCATAGCACCACTGGTGTATTACCTTGAACACAACCTTCACGCTGGTTTTGGTCGACATAAGTCCCAATTTCCCAATTTTACTGAATAAACAGTGATATTCATATTCATTAACTAAAGAATGTCTTTTCCACTCGGCTTCAAACTATCATTGATGATGCATTCTTTAATAAGGATGTCTCTTCATAAGCTTAGTCTGAGTACCTGCAAATTTGATATATTACTGAAATAAAAAAAAAAATTATTGGAATCATATCAATTACTGGAAAATACTTTGTCTAATAGGCTTTAAATTTTCACCGTTGATGGGCTTATTAAAAACGTTCGGCGTTCATTTTGAACTTCGTAAATTTCAATTTGTCAATTCTATTAAATAAACTGTTTCTCATGTAATAGCTAGAGAATGCCTCTTTTGATCAGCTTCAAACCCTAAATACTAGTGTTTCATAATTGGAAGTATTTTTTGGGTCTTGATTTTCAGCATCTTGGTGCCAATTTGAAAATTTGTTTTTAAGCCATTTCGCGTTTTTAAGGCGTTTTTAAATTGAACGAGGATTGACATTCCTATTTTGAGAACATTCTCTGCAAGAAGCTTCAAGTTTTCAACTCTGGTGAACAGCTTCTTGAGCGAGATTCATGAGACTATTTGCATACATGGATGTACTTTGGACAGTGCTATATACGACATTCCCAGATGGAAACGTTGGGTATGTTTCCTCACACTGGGTGCCCCTGTTTACCTAGCAGTAAGTAGGTACCTGGGTGTTAGCTGACTGTTGTGGGTCGCATCCTGGGGGATGGTAGTATACCTTAGATAAGGTGAGGTAGGACAACAGTTCTTAGCCTGTAAAATTGATTTGTGTAAAAAAATAAAAAAGATAGTTACACGATAACTAGAACTAACCTCCTCTGTTCAGCTTCAAAATTTCAACACTTGTATATCTTAAGGGGCACGTAAGTTCCCCCGT
Organism: Cherax destructor; assembly: GCA_009830355.1. Classification (NCBI taxonomy): domain Eukaryota; kingdom Metazoa; phylum Arthropoda; class Malacostraca; order Decapoda; family Parastacidae; genus Cherax; species Cherax destructor. Next base: position 13,865 of record WNWK01003240.1, on the reverse strand, counting down.
CTTCTAATAACATGTTCATTTTTCAACTATAATCTTTGTCTGTTTCGTAAGGTGAAGTCCAGGATCTCTCTTTAATTCATGGTATAACTTAAATCTTTGAGGACAGTTGTGTTGTAGAGGTCTGAGTACAACACAACTGTTCTTGGATTCTGTGCAATAACTGGAAAATGCCTCTTCCGATCGGCTATAAACTTTTCGTGTTGATGTATTTTCCCCTTGCTTTGATTTTAGGTTGTGTAACTTGTAAAATGCCATTTTTTAATCGAATTGGTTTCTATGAAATAACTATTGTTTTGTGGCCAGAAATAAATCACAGTGTTTGACTTAGGTTATCTTAGGTTAAATCTGGCAAGTACCTGGTGGGTATTCTGGGTAACATCACCACATGGGAGCGCTATGAACTACTTAGAGGACTGTTCCATGTGGAATATAACGATAGCTTTGTGCCTTGAGTCTGCAATTCCGAATGAAGAAAGATGGAAAGTGCAGAGGTGTGAAGGCCGGAGATGCGAAGAGCTTTCAAGAAGCCAATAAAGACATCTCTTAGTGCGGGTGTCATGGTGTGAATAGAAGTGTATAAGATGGTCCTCGTTGGTAGGTTTCCTATACACTTTGAAGAGAAGGTTGCCGCTGTCGGGAGACCTGCATAGGTCTTACTTCATCCGGGATTGCAGCCTTAAGGCACAAGCTAGCTATCTTCAACAAATTCCCCATGGAACAGTCCTCTAGGCAGTTTATATTGCTCTCATGTGGTGATGTTATTAAGAATACCCGCCAGGTACTTGCTAGAAGCAGCATAAATGTTCCACCGTAAACATCCACTATCAAAGACTTCACTGTGAAACGCAGCCCCGCACCTCTAACTTCCACAGCAGGCGTCTGCGCCATTCCCTGTGGATACTGTCCCAAGAAATATCTAGGGGAAACAGGCAAAAATCTTTCGGTCCGCCTGAACGAACATCAAACGCCCGCAACAGAGATGACTTAATACACCTGTGTCGTCTACAGGAACTGCACGAGACATTTAATAAATTGGAATGAGGCACAACTTGTCCTCACCGAACTGCCGACGATGTCTGGAGCCTCGCTAATCGCCGTCACCAACACCATAGAACATAATGATGGAAGATACAAAATTTAAAAAAAAAAAAAAAAATATCATAATTGATATTCAACAAGGCAAAGCACCATCTACCTAATAATAGAGGAATCAAATGACCTCATTGGTCACTATGTGCCACACTCCACTCTCCACCTATATATACTGTCATTTTAATGTGTATGTTAGAAGTAATCAATGTTCCAGGAGCGAAACGTGTTCTAATAAATATGTCCTAATGTTTGCTCACGTGTCTGTTTTTAAAGCAGTTGCAGAGTTGTCGAGAGATCACTGAAAAATAATCCGAGTGAGGATTACCCCTGTGAGAAACTAAGATGTCATAAATAACTGATCGAGCGGGTGAGTCTGCTTGGTCGTTACCCCGAACATCAACGTGTCCAGAGACTCGGCAAAAAACTGACGTCTTTGCGTTACTTGTAACGCGGCATAACTCAAGTTAAATGCGAAGGACGATGGGATGAGGGGAATCGAATTTCTAGATAGCCTATAGTGTAATGCAAGAGTCCGATACAACTACGCAGTGTGCAAGATAGTCATGACATCTGCATATTACTCTGCTGTGAAAACACTGGCTGTGTCTGGTAATTGACCTCAGATGATTTCGTCAGGAAACCTGCCGCATATCCAGCACCATCAGGGGACTTAGAACCATTAATGTACACTGCAATAGAATGAGAATGAAACTGATCTAGAAAGAACGATCGTTAAGTTTTATCAGGCAAGGGAACTTTCGTACATGGAAGTGGGGAAGAGCAAATATTAATCGTTGGAATTTCCCAAAGAGGGAGAGAAAAGATGCTGGTGAACGTACAGGAGAAGGTAAACTAAGGGAAGCCAAGTGAGAACGAATACGGAGAGGAAAGGGGCGTAATAAAAGGGGGCGACGATTAAACAAAGAAGCCTTAGTAACATCCGTTACTGTCCTATACTGCAAGGTCTTGAGGACCGACAAAATAACAGACAATGGGCAGCGTGCAATCTCGCAAAGAAGGGATGTTCGCCTCTGGATAGAGGCTCTCAACTGGGGTAAAAGTGAAACCTTGAGACACAAACGTAACACTTGATTATGAACAGGATCAAGTTTAGAAAGAGAAATGTGGAAGGCTGAAGAACATAGGTGGTCGTCCTAATCTAATTTAGATAAGACGAGGGTGTAATGAAGGTGAAGAGTGCGTCTATTATCCCCCAAGGAAGGTGAACTAGAGTTTTAAGGAAGTTCAGGCGGTTATGACATGCAGCTTTCAGGAGGTTATGTGAGGCTTCCAGGACATTCAGCGATCAAACAGAAAGCCAACAAATTGGACATTATCCTCTTCAAGGATACGGGAACCATACAGGTATAAAACAGTCCGAGGAACTTCACGACATCTTTTAAAAGTAATTTGATGTGTTTTAACAAAGGAAATTTTAAACCCATAAGAGGTGGCCCAGTGAGAAGTAACATCAATAATATTTTGGAGAGTCATCTACAAGGTGGTGGTCAGCGCCTGCACACGCTACTGCAAAATCGTCTGTAAGAAAAGACGACCAAATATTCGAAGGGAGAAAAGAGATAAGGTCATTAATATGAAGCGGGAAGAGAGCAGTGCTAAGAACACAGCCTTGAGGGACGCCTTTAAGCCTGGGTGAAACCAGGAAAAAAGCTTTTATTAACCCGGAAATATAACCTTGAGAGACTCAAATAGCAAATGTTAAAACTGTATCGTTAAACTAACGTAGCCTAATTTAAATTAGATTAAAAATATTTAGAATGTAGCGCTAAACTACGTAACGTAACCTACACTGAAGGAGATGCAAAATGTTTAAAAATTTGTTATTCAACTAAAGTAACATAACCAAAACTGAAAAAATTAAAATGTGAAAAAAAAATTCCCAAGAGAATTTTAGTGGGAGTGTTGGTCGGGGTATCTGGTCCGTGTTGGTCGGGGTATCTGGTCCGTGTTGGTGGGGGTATCTGGTCCGTACCTCACTTGATTACACACAATTCAGACATCAGCCTAACTGAAAGTCATAGTGGCTTTTAGTCCCTCAATTTAATAGTCAAATCTTGTTTGTTTGTGCAGGTGGGGAGAGACACACACACGCACACACACACACACACACACACACACACACACGCACACGCACACGCACACAGACACACACACACAGACACACACAGACACACACACACACACACACACAGACACACACACACACACACAGACACACACACACACACACACACGCACATTGCATATTCTTGGATTGTAAGAAGGCGTTTGACACAGTTCCACACAAGAGATTAGTGCAGAAGCTGGAGGACCAGGCAGGGGTAACAGGGAAGGCACTACATTGGATCAGGGAATACCTGTCAGGGAGACAGCAGCGAGTCATGGTACGTGGCGAGGTGTCAGAGTGGGCGCCGGTGACGAGCGGGGTTCCACAGGGGTCAGTCCTGGGACCAGTGCTGTTTCTGGTATTTGTGAACGACATGACGGAAGGAATAGACTCCGAAGTGTCCCTGTTTGCAGATGATGTGAAGTTGATGAGAAGAATTCAATCGGACGAGGACCAGGCAGAACTACAAAGGGATCTGGACAGCCTGCAAGCCTGGTCCAGCAACTGGCTCCTGGAGTTCAACCCCACCAAGTGCAAAGTCATGAAGATTGGGGAAGGGCAAAGAAGACCGCAGACGGAGTACAGCCTAGGGGCCAGAGACTGCAAACCTCAATCAAGGAAAAAGATCTTGGGGTGAGTATAACACCAGACACATCTCCTGAGGCGCACATCAACCAAATAACTGCTGCAGCATATGGGCGCCTAGCAAACCTAAGAACAGCATTCCGACATCTTAATAAAGAATCGTTCAGGACCCTGTACACTGTGTACGTTAGGCCCATATTGGAGTATGCAGCACCAGTTTGGAACCCACACCTAGCCAAGCATGTGAAGAAGCTCGAGAAAGTGCAAAGGTTTGCAACAAGACTAGTCCCGGAGCTAAGGGGTATGTCCTACGAGGGAGGTTAAGGGAAATCGACCTGACGACACTGGAGGACAGGAGAGATAGGGAGACATGATAACAACATATAAGATACTGAGAGGAATTGACAAAGTGGACAGAGACAGAATGTTCCAGAGATGGGACACAACAACAAGGGGACACAGATGGAAGTTGAAGACTCAGATGAATCACAGAGATGTTAGGAAGTATTTCTTCAGTCACAGAGTTGTCGGGAAGTGGAATAGTTTAGGAAGCGATGTAGTGGAGGCAGGCTCTATACATAGCTTTAAGCAGAGGTATGATAAAGCTCATGGCGCAGGGAGAGTGACCCAGTAGCGGCCAGTGAAGAGGCGGGGCCAGGAGCTTTGACTCGACCCCTGCAACCACAACTAGGTGAGTACAACTAGGTGAGTACAGACACACAGACACACACAGACACACACACACACACACACACACACACACACGCACTGGAATGGATCAGGGAATACCTCACAGGGAGGCAACAACGGGTCATGGTGCGTGATGAGGTATCACAGTGGGCGCCTGTGACGAGCGGTGTACCGCAGGGGTCAGTCCTAGGACCAGTGCTATTCTTGCTATATGTGAATGACATGAAGGATGGGATAGACTCAGAAGTGTCTCTTTTCGCAGATGATGTGAAATTAATGAGGAGAATCACATCGGATGAAGACCAAGCAGGACTTCAAAGTGACCTGGACAAGCTTGACATCTGGTCTAGCAACTGGCTTCTCGAATTTAACCCCACCAAATGCAAAGTCATGAAGATCGGAGAAGGGCAAGAAGACCGCTGACAGAGTACAGGCTAGGTGGACAAAGGCTACAAACCTCAACAAGGAGAAAGACCTTGGGGTGAGTATAACACCAAGCACGTCTCCGGAAGCACACATCAACCAGATAAGCGCGGCAGCATATGGGCGACTGGCAAACTTAAGATTAGCGTTCCGTTACCTTAACAAGGAATCGTTCAAGACACTGTATACCGTATACGTCAGGCCCATACTAGAGTATGCAGCACCAGTCTGGAACCCACACCTGGTCAAGCACGTCAAGAAACTAGAGAAAGTGCAAAGGTTTGCGACAAGGTTAGTTCCACAACTCAGGGGTCTGTCTTATGAAGAAAGGCTGAGGGAAATAGGACTAACAACACTGGAGGAAAGAAGGGTCAGAGGAGACATGATAACGACATACAAAATACTGCGGGAATTGACAAGGTAGATAGTGACAGGTTGTTTCAGAGAGGGAACACAGAAACAAGGGGACACAACTGGAAGCTGAAGACTCAGATGAGTCAAAGGGATGTCAGGAAACATTTCTTCAGCCACAGAGTAGTCAGGAAGTGGAATGGACTAGAGAATGATATAGTGGAGGCAGGAACCATACATAGTTTTAAGACAAGGTATGATAAAGCTCATGGAGCAGGGAGAGCAGAGACCCAGTAGCAGACAGCGAAGAGGCGGGGCCAGGAGCTGAGTCTCGACCCCTGCAACCACAATTAGGTGAATTAGGTGAGTACAGACACACACACACACACACACAGACATACGCACAGACACACAGACACACACACAGACATACGCACAGACACACACAGAGACACACACAGACACACGCACAGACACACGCACAGACACGCACAGACACACGCACAGACACACATAGGGTTAGAGGAGACATGATAACGACATACAAAATACTGCGGGGAATTGACAAGGTAGATAGTGACAGGATGTTCCAAAGAGGGAACACAGAAACAAGGGGACACAACTTGAAGCTGAAACTCAGATGAGTCAAAGGGATGTTGGGAAGCAGTTCTTCAGCCATAGAGTAGTTAGGAAGTGGAATAGTATAGCGAACGATATAGTGGAGGGCGGGAACCATACATAGTTTTAAGACAAGGTATGATAAAGCTCATGGAGCAGGGAGAGCAGAGACCCAGTAGCGGACAGCGAAGAGGCGGGACCAGGAGCTGAGTCTCGACCCCTGCAACCACAATTAGGTGAGTACATAGACACACACACACACACACACACACACACACACACACACGCATATACAATAGACCTAGTGTCTAATCGACATGTGCCTAGGACAAAATGGTAACATGACGAGCGGGGTCCCACAGGGGTCAGTCCTAGGACCAGTGCTATTCTTGGTATATGTGAATGACATGATGGAAGGGATAGACTCAGAAGTGTCCCTGTTTACAGATGATGTGAAGTTAATGAGGTGAATTAAATCAGATGAGGATCAGGCAGGACTACAATGAGACCTGGACAGGCTGGACACCTGGTCCAGCAACTGGCTTCTCGAATTTAACCCCACCAAATGCAAAGTCATGAAGATCGGGGAAGGGCAAAGAAGACCGCAGACAGAGTATAGGCTAGGTGGCCAAAGACTGCAAACCTCGCTCTAGGAGAAAGATCTTGAGGTGAGTATAACACCAAGCACCTCTCCGGAAGCACACATCAACCAGATAACTGCTGCAGCATATGGGCGCCTGACAAACCTGAGAATAGCGTTCCGATACCTTAGTAAGGAATCGTTCAAGACACTGTACACCGTGTACGTCAGGCCCATACTAGAGTATGCAGCACCAGTTTGAAACCCATACCTGGTCAAGCAGGTCAAGAAATTAGAGAAAGTGCAAAGGTTTGCGACAAGGTTAGTTCCAGAGCTAAGGGAAATGTCCTACGAAGAAATGTTAAGGGAAATCGGCCTGACGACACTAGAGGACAGGAGGGTTAGGGGAGACATGATAACGACATACAAAATACTGCGGGGAATAGACAAGGTGGATAGAGACAGGATGTTCCAGAGAGGGGACACAGAAACAAGGGGTCACAATTGGAAGTTGAAGACTCAGATGAGTCAAAGGGATGTTAGGAAGTATTTCTTCAGCCTTAGAGTAATCAGGAAGTGGAATAGTCTAGCAAGTGATGTAGTGGAGGCAAGAACCATACATAGCTTTAAGACGAGGTATGATAAAGCTCATGGAGCAGGGAGAGGGGGGGACCCAGTAGCGATCAGTGAAGAGGCGGGGCGAGGAGCTGAGTCTCGACCCCTGCAACCACAATTAGGTGAGTACAATTAGGTGAGTACACACACACACGGGGCCAGGAGCTGACAGACATATAAACCTGATTGACTTATAAAGAGAGTTCGACTGATATAGATTAAATAACTGACAGACAGACTGACACACAGGCTGGCTGACTGACACACAGGCTGACTGACTGACACAGGCTGGCAGACTGACACACAGGCTGGCAGACTGACACACAGGCTGACAGACTGACACACAGGCTGACAGACTGACACACAGGCTGGCAGACTGACACACAGGCTGACAGACTTTCAACATAACTTCCACATTCTTCACCTATGTTGTTGTTGTTGAATAGGAACTTCTAATGAAGTCTTAATCCGCTGGATATGAACGTTCACAATACCTTCGTAAAGTGGAAGTATTTCGGTGGCTACGCTATCCAAGAAACGTATCAGAAAATTCCATAATCCCAGTTCCCTGAGCTTCAGTGCACGCAAGTGGGACAGTGCACGCAAGTGGGACAGTGCACGCAAGTGGGACAGTGCACGCAAGTGGAACAGTGCAGGCAAGTAGGACAGTGCACGCAAGTGGGACAGTGCAGGCAAGTGGAACAGTGCACGCAAGTGGAACAGTGCAGGCAAGTGGGACAGTGCACGCAAGTGGAACAGTGCAGGCAAGTGGAACAGTGCAGGCAAGTGGAACAGTGCAGGCAAGTGGGACAGTGCAGGCAAGTGGGACAGTGCAGGCAAGTGGGACAGTGCAGGCAAGTGGAACAGTGCACGCAAGTGGGACAGTGCACGCAAGTGGAACAGTGCAGGCAAGTGGAACAGTGCACGCAAGTGGAACAGTGCACGCAAGTGGAACAGTGCACGCAAGTGGAACAGTGCAGGCAAGTGGGACAGTGCACGCAAGTGGAACAGTGCAGGCAAGTGGAACAGTGCACGCAAGTGGGACAGTGCACGCAAGTGGAACAGTGCAGGCAAGTGGGACAGTGCAGGCAAGTGGGACAGTGCAGGCAAGTGGGACAGTGCAGGCAAGTGGAACAGTGCACGCAAGTGGAACAGTGCAGGCAAGTGGGACAGTGCAGGCAAGTGGAACAGTGCAGGCAAGTGGGACAGTGCACGCAAGTGGAACAGTGCACGCAAGTGGGACAGTGCAGGCAAGTGGAACAGTGCACGCAAGTGGAACAGTGCAGGCAAGTGAGACAGTGCACGCAAGTGGGACAGTGCACGCAAGTGGGACAGTGCACGCAAGTGGGACAGTGCAGGCAAGTGGAACAGTGCAGGCAAGTGGAACAGTGCAGGCAAGTGGGACAGTGCACGCAAGTGGGACAGTGCAGGCAAGTGGGACAGTGCACGCAAGTTGAACAGTGCAGGCAAGTGGGACAGTGCACGCAAGTGGGACAGTGCACGCAAGTGGGACAGTGCACGCAAGTGGGACAGTGCAGGCAAGTGGAACAGTGCAGGCAAGTGGGACAGTGCAGGCAAGTGGGACAGTGCAGGCAAGTGGAACAGTGCAGGCAAGTGGGACAGTGCAGGCAAGTGGGACAGTGCAGGCAAGTGGGACAGTGCAGGCAAGTGGAACAGTGCAGGCAAGTGGAACAGTGCAGGCAAGTGGAACAGTGCAGGCAAGTGGAACAGTGCAGCAGCAAGTGGGAACAGTGCAGGCAAGGGGGACAGTGCAGGCAAGTGGAACAGTGCAGGCAAGTGGGACAGTGCACGCAAGTGGACAGTGCAGGCAAGTGGACAGTGCAGGCAAGTCGGGGACAGTGCGCAAGTGGACAGTGCAGCAAGTGGACAGTGCAGACGGCGCAAGGGACAGTGCACGCAAGTGGACAGTGCAGGCAAGTGGGACAGTGCACGCAAGTGGACAGTGCAGCAAGTGGGACGTGCAGCAAGTGGACAGTGCAGCAAGTGGGACAGTGCAGGCAAGTGGACAGTGCAGCAAGTGGGACAGTGCACGCAAGTGGACAGTGCACGCAAGTGGACAGTGCACGCAAGTGGGACGTGCAGCAAGTGGACGTGCACGGCAAGTGGACAGTGCACGCAAGTGGGACAGTGCACGCAAGTGGGACAGTGCACGCAAGTGGGACAGTGCACGCAAGTGGAACAGTGCACGCAAGTGGACAGGCAGCAATGGACTTGTACCAAGTAGGACTGCACGCAAGTGGAACAGTCGCAGTGGACAGTGCAGCAGTGGAACCAGGGTACGCAAGTGGGACCATGCCAGTGGGACAGTGCACGCAAGTGGACAGTGCACGCAAGTGGACGTGCCATCGGAGGCATGAGTGAACGTCGCATCGACAGGGTATCATATTGATTCCATCCAGGGTAGCATAGTGATTCCATCCAGGAGAGCATGGTGATTCCATCCAGGATAGCATGGTGATTCCATCCAGGGTAGCATAGTGATACCATCCAGGATAGCATAGTGATTCCATCCAGGATAGCATGGTGATTCCATCCAGGGTAGCATAGTGATACCATCCAGGGTAGCATAGTGATACCATCCAGGATAGCATAGTGATTCCATCCAGGATAGCATGGTGATTCCATCCAGGGTAGCATAGTGATACCATCCAGGGTAGCATAGTGATACCATCCAGGGTAGCATAGTGATACCATCCAGGGTAGCATAGTGATTACCATCCAGGGTAGCATAGTGATACCATCCAGGGTAGCATAGTGATACCATCCAGGGTAGCATAGTGATACCATCAGGGTAGCATAGTGATACCATCAGGGTAGCATAGTGATTCCACCCAGGGTAGCATGTGATACCATCAGGGTAGCATAGTATCCATCCAGGGTACAGTGATGACACATCACCCCTATCGAGGTTTCGCTCACAGGACCTGTAGCCATGGCTTGGTCTGCCGTCACACTTGAGTGACGTGTGACACCTGAGACCATGGAGCCCAGCTTGGTCTGCCGTCACACTTGAGAGTGACGTGTGACACCTGAGACCATGGAGCCCAGCTTGGTCTGCCGTCACACTTGAGAGTGACGTGTGACACCTGAGACCATGGAGCCCAGCTTGGTCTGCCGTCACACTTGAGAGTGACGTGTGACACCTGAGACCATGGAGCCCAGCTTGGTCTGCCGTCACACTTGAGAGTGACGTGTGACACTGAGACCATGGAGCCAGCTTGGTCTGCCGTCACACTTGAGAGTGACGTGTGACAGCTGAGACCATGGACCCCAGCTTGGTCTGCCGTCACACTTGAGAGTGACGTGTGACAGCTGAGACCATGGAGCCCAGCTTGGTCTGCCGTCACACTTGAGTGACGTGTACAGCTGAGACCATGGAGCCCAGCTCTGTCACGGTGACGTTGTCCGTACCATGGCAGCTTGGTTGCCGTCACCGAGTGACGTGTGACAGCTGTGACCATGGAGTCCAGCTTGGTCTGCCGTCACACTTGAGTGTCCAAATATACTTATCAGGTGGAAATGTTATTTTGATAACTCACTGAATGGAAACATGGAACCTAAAAATAAAATGCTTAAAAATAGATTGCCATCTCTGTTAAGAGTAATTTTGGGCGCTGGAATATGTGATAAGTTTTGAAACTTTATTTTTGTAAATCTCTGAAAAAAATGTCAAAATCATTCAGAAAATAATTTTGTTGCATAAATTCAAAATCAGATTTAAGATTGAAATCCTTAAAACATATATGATGGGATCTAGTAATTAATGAGGATATCGATTGTATTTGTAACTTTTCAAGGAAAAAAAAAACTTTCTACAAGATTTAAAAAAAAAAAATACCCTCAAGTGATGGTAGAATTATATTTAATGTTAAATTCAGCACATGTCTTTATGTTTAAAGATGTTATATTTGTTAAACAAAGATCCTCTGTAATCTATAGATATAATTGTCATAGGTGTAATACTATGTATGGTGGTGAAAATAAGATTAAGCTGCGAGTCGTTGTATGTGAACACTTGGAGAGATGTATTATCATAAGTATTTTATAAAGTAAATCACCACTTAACGTTTTATGCCAACATTGTAAAGCCACAAAAACATACAATAGTCGTGAGCTTATTTATAGTGATGTCCAGTGGAGGCAACACCATGGAGGTGGGTACAGTGCAGTCTCTCACCATGGAGGTTGGTACAGTGCAGTCTCTCACCATGGAGGTGGGTACAGTGCAGTCTCTCACCATGAAAGTGGGTACAGTGTAGTCTCTCACCATGGAGGTGGGTACAGTGCAGTCTCTCACCATGGAGGTGGGTACAGTGCAGTCTCTCACCATGAAGGTGGGTACAGTGCAGTCTCTCACCATAGAGGTGGGTACAGTGAAGTCTCTCACCATGGAGGTGGCTACAGTGCAGTCTCTCACCATGGAGGTGGCTACAGTGCAGTCTCTCACCATGGAGGTGGCTACAGTGCAGTCTCTCACCATGAAGGTGGTTACAGTGCAGTCTCTCACCATAGTGGTGGCTACAGTGCAGTCTCTCACCATGGAGGTGGTTACAGTGCAGTCTCTCACCATGGAGGTGGTTACAGTGCAGTCTCTCACCATGGAGGTGGTTACAATGCAGTCTCTCACCATGGAGGTGGCTACAGTGCAGTCTCTCACCATGGAGGTGGCTACAGTGCAGTCTCTCACCATGGAGGTGGTTACAGTGCAGTCTCTCACCATGGAGGTGGCTACAGTGCAGTCTCTCACCATGGAGGTGGCTACAGTGCAGTCTCTCACCATGGAGGTGGCTACAGTGCAGTCTCTCACCATAGTGGTGGCTACAGTGCAGTCTCTCACCATTGTGGTGGTTACAGTGCAGTCTCTCACCATGGAGGTGGTTACAGTGCAGTCTCTCACCATGGAGGTGGTTACAATGCAGTCTCTCACCATGGAGGTGGCTACAGTGCAGTCTCTCACCATGGAGGTGGCTACAGTGCAGTCTCTCACCATGGAGGTGGTTACAATGCAGTCTCTCACCATGGAGGTGGCTACAGTGCAGTCTCTCACCATGGAGGTGGCTACAGTGCAGTCTCTCACCATGGAGGTGGCTACAGTGCAGTCTCTCACCATGGAGGTGCTACAGTGCAGTCTCTCACCATGGAGGTGGCTACAATGCAGTCTCTCACCATGGAGGTGGTTACAATGCAGTCTCTCACCATGGAGGTGGTTACAGTGCAGTCTCTCACCATGGAGGTGGTTACAATGCAGTCTCTCACCATGGAGGTGGCTACAGTGCAGTCTCTCACCATGGAGGTGGCTACAGTGCAGTCTCTCACCATGAGGTGGCTACAGTGCAGTCTCTCACCATGGAGGTAGCTACAATGCAGTCTCTCACCATGGAGGTGGCTACAGTGCAGTCTCTCACCATGGAGGTGGCTACAGTGCAGTCTCTCACCATGGAAGTGGTTACAATGCAGTCTCTCACCATGGAGGTGGCTACAGTGCAGTCTCACCATGGAGGTGATTACAGTGCAGTCTCTCACCATGGAGGTGGCTACAATGCAGTCTCTCACCATGGAGGTGGTTACAATGCAATCTCTCACCATGGAGGTGGCTACAGTGCAGTCTCTCACCATGGAGGTGGTTACAGTGCAGTCTCTCACCATGGAGGTGGCTACAGTGCAGTCTCTACCATGGAGGTGGTTACAATGCAGTCTCTCACCATGGAGGTGGCTACAGTGCAGTCTCTCACCATGGAGGTGGTTACAATGCAGTCTCACCATGGAGGTGGTTACAGTGCAGTCTCACCATGGAGGTGGTTACAGTGCAGTCTCTCACCATGGAGGTGGTTACAGTGCAGTCTCTCACCATGGAGGTGGCTACAGTGCAGTCTCTCACCATGGAGGTGGCTACAGTGCAGTCTCTCACCATGGAGGTGGCTACAGTGCAGTCTCTCACCATGGAGGTGGTTACAGTGCAGTCTCTCACCATGGAGGTGGCTACAGTGCAGTCTCACCATGGAGGTGGTACAGTGCAGTCTCTCACCATGGAGGTGGCTACAGTGCAGTCTCTCACCATGGAGGTGGCTACAGTGCAGTCTCTCACCATGGAGGTGGCTACAGTGCAGTCTCTCACCATGGAGGTGGCTACAGTGCAGTCTCTCACCATGGAGGTGGCTACAGTGCAGTCTCACCATGGAGGTGGTTACAGTGCAGTCTCTCACCATGGAGGTGGCTACAGTGCAGTCTCTCACCATGGAGGTGGTTACAATGCAGTCTCACCATGGAGGTGGCTACAGTGCAGTCTCTCACCATGGAGGTGGTTACAATGCAGTCTCTCACCATGGAGGTGGTATCAGTGCAGTCTCTCACCATAGAGGTGGCTACAGTGCAGTCTCACCATGGAGGTGGCTACAGTGCAGTCTCTCACCATGGAGGTGGCTACAGTGCAGTCTCACCATGGAGGTGGTACATGCAGTCTCACCATGGAGTGGTACAGTGCAGTCTCACCATGGAGGTGGTTACAGTGCAGTCTCACCATGGAGGTGGTTACAGTGCAGTCTCTCACCATGGAGGTGGTTACAATGCAGTCTCACCATGGAGGTGGTTACAGTGCAGTCTCACCATGGAGGTGGTTACAGTGCAGTCTCACCATGGAGGTGGTTACAGTGCAGACTCTCACCATGGAGGTGGTTACAATGCAGTCTCAATTTGGAGGTGGCTACAGTGCAGTCTCTCACCATGGAGGTGCTTACAATGCAGTCTCTCACCATGGAGGTGGTT